>JAGSMR010000327.1:0-41002 GCA_029286605.1 Sericinus montela | reverse complement strand
GCTACTAAGAAATGCAATATGTGTAATGGAACAAAAGTATAAAAAACGGGCATTACATACCTATTTGTACTAAACATTGTCATTAGGCCCGCTGCCAGACTTGTTGCTCGTATTCCGATGGTACCGACGGATTTATCTACATTACTCAATCGTTTAATATTTCCGGTAAGTGTCATTTACCCTTACAATTGAGAAACTTTAGATAAACAAATAAAAAATACTTCCCACTTATAGACATAGACTTAAAGAAAGAATGCTTTTCACATGGACAGCCATATGTCGGCTTATATCGAGTAGGATATCTCTATAACCAAAGCCTCAATATTATATGGTTTCCCAAAAAGAAAGAAGTCATCCTAGCCGATTGGTTGGGTGGTCGGAATTCGAGTCAAAAGACCTGAGTTCGATCCCTAGATGGCAATCTCGTACCAATGGGTGTTAACAAAAACTTATGTAAGGCACGGTGACTCGAGGTAAGAGCGTTGCCACTGTTCGGCAAAAAACGCGGGTTCAAATCCCGCCCGTGTCAATAGAAATTTAAAAAACATTTTGTCTCTTTACTTTAATTACAAGTGCAGTACTTAGAAATCGGGTAGAACTTTATAAAAAGATAGACGTTTCCAGCATTTTGTAGCGTTATATTCAAAACTACCTCGAAATGAGTTGGGAACACTTATGGAACGGATAGAAAAACTATATCACTAGACAGCTACAAGCTTCAACAGTCACGTAGTTTTAAATATGATCCGGTAAAATACGGAAGAACTTATCAAGATCTCTAAATTTTTGGAAAAAGTTTTAGGAAAAGTGTGAAGAACTTCTTATTATAACTTAAACGTCATGAATAAAATTTAAGACATACATAACGGCCTATTAAAGTGTATACAACACTGAGTGAACAACGGGAAAAATAATCGTATTGCCGAAGCCGGCAACTCCATCATTTTGGTGGAAAATATATAGTTATATTGGATTGGGTGGTCCGGAATTCGAGTCAAAAGACCTGAGTTCGATCCTAGATGGCAATCTCGTACCAATGGGTGTTAACAAAAACTTATGTAAGGCACGGTGACTCGAGAGGTAAGAGCGTTGCCACGTTCCCGGCAAAGAACGCAGGTTCAAATCCGCCCGTGTCAATAGAAATTTAAAACATTTTGTGTCTACTTTAATTTAATTACAAGTACGGTACTTAGAAATCGGGTAGAACTTTATAAAAGATAGACGTTTCCAGCATTTGGCAACCAGCATTATATTCAAAACTACCTCGAAATGAGTTAGAACACTTGGAACGGATAAGAAAAACTATATATCACACTAAGACAGCTACAAGCTTCAACAGTCACGTAGTTTTAAATATGATCCGGTAAAATACGGAAGAACTTATCAAGATCTCTAAATTTTTGGAAAAAGTTTTGGGAAAAGTGTGAAGAACTTCTTATTATAACTTAAACGTCATGAATAAAATTTAATACATACATAACGGCCTATTAAAGTGTATACAACACTGAGTGAACAACGGGAAAAATAATCGTATTGCCGAAGCCGGCAACTCCATCATTTTGGTGGAAAATATATAGGAAGGATATTATTAAATTAGATTTAGACAGAAGTCTGAACGATTAAATCAACCGTTACACCTTTCACCGAAGATTTTGCAGGACAACGTGACAGGTAGCGACGAGCTTATCGTTGTTTTGCGTAGATTGTTAGAAATAAAACGATTTAAAACATGTCGGTTTCCATTTATTATAAATTTAACACAATACAATAAATTATTAGTAAGTTTCTTTGTTCGGAAGGACATGGTTTTAATTAGAGTTTCAGCTCAATTTTAATATCGCATCGCATCGTTGGTGATGACTAGATCCAGGGCTCCCAATTGGACCTGGTGACTTGAGACGTGGGGGTCCGTGCAGTGGCACATAGCTCGGATACCTGGCGAGAACATTGCAAATACCTTTACGATTTAAATGTTTATATATCATTTAGAATATTAATTATGTCATGGTTAGGAACTGGCTATCAGTTGCGTAACAAAAGTGTTCTGATATATCCTGTTATTCATCATTCACATCTTTACAGAGTATATTATCTTAACCGGTGTTAGGAGATAGCCCAAACAAAATGAGCTAATCCTGCAAGTGATGCAGTATCACAGAACAGGCTCTACCGATTTCAGTGATACTATTCATTGTGTGCTGTGCTGAACGCCCGTTGGTTGATATATACGCAAAAACAGCCTATGAAGTCCATTTCAGGATTGATTCTACAGGCTTCTCGCGATCATTCAGGCGGATTGGCGATCAGCATGCCTTGTTGCTCATTTTAATCTGGTATTTTCAGATGCATTAGGGTGGGTATGGCTCTCCCTCTGTCGCCTCTCGAGACACTCTACGGATAGAGAGGATTAAATGCACATATAAATCATCAAACCACAACTTCGTAGGCAGGTCCGCTTCAACAACTAAGCTACAGGGTCAGTTTGTGACCTGCTCTCACATGCAACTGCGCCCCGTCCGGGAGTGGGCGTTGCCCCCTCCGCCGCACGCAGCCCCGGAACTGCGACAGCCGTCAGTCACACCAAACATGCATAGAGTATTTGAGGTGCCTTCGCATTAATCCAAAGAAAGTCACTATGGCCAATCTTTAATCTGAAACTACTTGAAGTTGTTATAAGTTTAAATCCTAAAACTTCTAACTCTGCCTCACTGTACATATTATAAGTAGCTACTTATCTCTGTTTTAGTAATATTAATGTTGAAAGAGACAAAACGCATAATACCAGTATGAGATTGCGATATCTATATGTACATTGGTGTGCATGTGATAATGTTAGTAAAATAGAGTGTAATTTGCGTATATGACAGGTCATATTCAATAATAAAATACTAAAAAGTATAAAACATAAAATCTCAATATATTTGTATAATCATTGACTAATAAAATATATTAATTAATAATAATACAAAAGGTAAATAAGTAAAATTCATTAATTAATTTAAAAGAAATTCATTAGTTAATTTATAATATATAATATAATATACTTTATAAATATATATATATCAACAAAAATCAAATTACTATATATACTCTTTTCAAGGAATTGTGTAAATATTTTAAGAACTTCGGTAATTTATATTCTTTTCTCCAATGTATGTACATATACAAGCAAATAAATAAATAAATACGTTAATATGACACCTAGAACTGGGGTGATCATTGTGACTAATGTCTAGGAAAAGAGTTCATATTATTTCCAACATTATAAAAATTTCTTTCCTTGTTTTTATCTCCGCTAGATAGACTCTGTGTCGATAGACGAATTTAAATTCTTATTCAATGAATAAATACACATACTGTTGTCATGGGTCAGACAAATCAAAATCAAACAGACTTCAATAAATGTTTGATCCATACTAACAACATTAATTAAAATATGAAAACAAATGTAGTTTTTTAATTTGTATGTTGCGTCTTACATCAAACATGGTTGCAGCATCGAATACCCCCGGCTAGTTTGTCAATACCATCCCTTTTAAGCCAATGTTAAAAGTAATATTTTTACATTAGAAATATTATTAAAAGTACCATTTTATATTAGTAGTGTAGTTTAAATTAAATATTACCCTATTAATTTATACAATTATCTATTAAAACTTAGTAAACTACTGTTGACCGTTTAACCAGACACTGAACATCTTTAAACAACGTCCTTTTAAAACCAATGTTAAGATAGTGTTATTATATAAGAAATCTTATTACAAATACTGTTTTATAAATAGCTCAATTATATTAAAATTAAATATTAAAAACAATTGATTTTAATTTATCCATTGAAACTATGTAAACATTAATTAACGCAATAGCTGAACACTGAAAAATTAGACAAAACAATATATCTCTTTTGAAACATGTTGAAATACCATTGGACCATGGCCATAAATGGCCTAAGTTACATTGGATTGAATAATTAAGTATGAATTTGTAATTATATCTCAAGGCTCTCTTAACATTAATTAACAATAATACATACGTAGAAACCTTACATTGATAGGTTGAAAATCACATACATTGCACCGTTGTCTCATGCGTAAGTAGCAAACTCCTTGTGTTATGGAATAGAAACAACGAATGGGCCTAAATACCCAGTCGAGACATGTAGAAAAAGTAGATTTACTCTTTAACATTTTCCCTTTAGTCTATATGCCCCAAGGAATAATACCCGTCCTAAGTACAAATGTTAGGTTAGAGTTATGTTAGGTTGGGTTGCAGGTGTCTGGTAGTGCGATCGCCAATCTGCCTGCCAAGCATGTGATTACGGCACGCGAGAGGCCTATGTCCAGCGGACTACTGCAAGCTGTTATGTGTGTACGTTATATGATGTAATGTATAAGTCAGAAAGTAACGCAAAGCTTTTGTCGGTGCAGCATCTAAGTAAGTAAGCTGGTTGTGTAACAGCCTTCGACCGTCTGCCCCTGCAGCTCTTCTCGCGGTTTGTAGTTAACGCGAAACCCTAGTGTGTTTCTAAAATAATGCTAGCCTTGGTTACACCTTACAACATCAGCTACCGCCAGTGAAAGTCCCGTCAAAATCGATCCAGACGTTTCAGGTGTCTGTCGATTTGTTCCGGCTAATCTCTGGGCAGCTAGACCGATTTCAACAGGACTTACACTGGCGGCAATTTTTTGTCAGCGTAACGTGGGATCGTTAGCTGCTTTTATTTTAGAAACATATTCTATATATTCCTCAATACAGAGAGGTAGACAGAATCTAGACGATTAAATCCTTCCGACCCACCTTTCACCACGAAGATTTTGGGACAACGTGACAGGTAGCGACGAGCTTATCGTTGTTTTGCGTAGATTGTTAAAAATAAAACAGTTAAAACATGTCAGTTTCCATTTTATTATAAAAATATAACACAATACAACAAATTATTAGTAAGTTTCTTTGTTCCGGAAAGGACATAGTTTTAATTAGGTTTCAGCTCAATTTCAATATCGCATCGCATCGTTCGTGACTAGATCCAGGGCTCCCAATTGGACCTGGTGACGCCGAGACGTGGGGGTCCGTGCAGTGGCGCAGCAGCTCGGATACCTGGCGAGGAACGTGCAAAATATCTTAACGTTTTAAATGTTTATATATCATTTAGAATATTAATTATGTCATGGTTGGGAACTAGATATCAGTTACGTAAAAAGTGCTCTGATATATCCTGTTATTCACATCCATTCACATCTTTACGAGTATATTATCTTAACCAATTGTTGGAGATAGCCCAAACAAAATGAGCTAATCCTGCAAGTGATACTGATATCACAGAACGGGCTCTACCGATTTCAGTGATACTATTCATTGTGTTATAGTGCTACGAACGCGGTTAGTTTGGTATATACATAAAACAGCCAATGAAAGTCCAAGTCAGGATTGATTCTACAGGATTCACCCAGCAATACATACGTAGAAACATACATTGATAGGTTGAAAATCACATACATTGCACCGATGTCTCATGCGTAGTAGCAAACTCACTTGTGTTATGGAATAAGAAACAACGAATGGGCCACAAATACCCAGTCGAGACATGTAGAAAAGTAGATTTACTCTTTAAGATTTTTCCTTTAGTCTATATGCCCCAAGGAATAATATCATCATAGATGCCCCAAGGAATAATACCGTCCTAAGTACCAATGTTAGGTTAGGTTATGTTAGGTTAGGTTGCGAGGTGTCTGGTAGTGCGATCGCCAATCTGCCTGCCAAGCGTGGCGATTACGGCACGTGAGAGGCCTATGTCCAGCAGTGGACTACTGCAAGCTGTTATGTGTGTACGTTATATAAGTGTAATGTATAAGTCGAAAGTAACATAAGCTTTTGTCGGTGCAGAATCTAAGTAAGTAAGCTTAGTTGTGTAACAGCCTTCGACTAAATGCTGTCCCCTGCGGCTCTTCTCGCGGTTTTGTAGTTAACGCGAAATTATTGTTTCTAAAATAATGCTAGCCTTAGTTACACCTTACAACATCAGCTACCGCCAGTGAAAGTCCCGTCAAAATCGGTCCAGACGTTTCAGGTGTCTGTCCGTTTGTTCCGGCTAATCTCTGAGACGGCTAGACCGATTTCAACGGGACTTACACTGGCAGAAAGCTGATTTTTTTTGTGGCGTAACGTGGGATCGTAGGCTACTTTTATTTTAGAAACATATTCACATATATTCCTCCAATACAGAGGTAGACAGAAGTCTAGACGATTAAATCCTTCCGACCCACCTTTCACCGAAGATTTTGGAACAACGTGACAGGTAGCGACGAGCTTATCGTTGTTTTGCGTAGATTGTTAAAGAAATAAAACAGTTAAAACATGTCAGTTTCCATTTATTATAAAAATATAACACAATACAACAAATTATTAGTAAGTTTCTTTGTTCGGAAAGGACATAGTTTTAATTAGAGTTTCAGCTCAATTTCAATATCGCATCGCATCGTTCGTGACTAGATCCAGGGCTCCCCAATTGGACCTGGTGACGCCGAGGACGTGGGGGTCCGTGCAGTGGCGCAGCAGCTCGGATACCTGGCGAGGAACGTGCAAATACCTTAACGATTTAAATGTTTATATATCATTTAGAATATTAATTATGTCATGGTTAGGAACTAGATATCAGTTACGTAACAAAGTGCTCTGATATATCCTGTTATTCACATCCATTCACATCTTTACGAGTATATTATCTTAACCGGTGTTGGAGCTAGCCCAAACAAAATGAGCTAATCCTGCAAGTGATACTGATATCACAGAACAGGCTCTACCGATTTCAGTGATACTATTCATTGTGTATAGTGCAACGAACGCAGTTGGTTAGTATATACATAAAAACAGCCTATGAAAGTCCATTTCAGGATTGATTCTACAGGATTCACCCAGCAATACATACGTAGAAACATACATTGATAGGTTGAAAATCACATACATTGCACCGATGTCTCATGCGTAGTAGCAAACTCACTTGTGTTATGGAATAGAAACAACAGATGGGCCACCGTACCCCGGTCCCGAGACATGTGAAAAGTAGATTTACTCTTTAAGATTTTTCCTTTAGTCTATATACCCCAGGGAATAATATCATCATAGATGCCCCAAGAGATAATACCCGTCCTAAGTTCAAATGTTGAGTTGGGTTATGTTAAGAGTTGGGTTGCAGGTGTCTGGTAGTGCGATCGCCAATCTGCCCGCCAAGCGTGGCAGTGCAGCACGCCGAAGGCCTATGTCCAGCAGTGGACTACTGCAAGCTGTTATGTGTGTACGTTATATAAGTGTAATGTATAAGTCGAAAGTAACATAAGCTTTTGTCGGTGCAGCATCTAAGTAAGTAAGCTTAGTTGTGTAACAGCCTTCGACTAAATACTGCCCCTGCGGCTCTTCTCGCGGTTTTGTAGTTAACGCGAAACCCTAATTATTGTTTCTAAAATAATGCTAGCCTTAGTTACACCTTACAACATCAGCTACCGCCAGTGAAAGTCCCGTCAAAATCGGTCCAGACGTTTCAGGTGTCCTGTCCGTTTGTTCAGGCTAATCTCTGAGACGGCTAGACCGATTTCAACAGGTTTTCCACTGGCAGAAAGCTGATTTTGTGGCGCTAACGTGGGATCGTAAATACTTTTATATTAGAAACATATTCTCATATATTCCTCAATACAGAGGTAGACAGAAGTCTAGACGATTAAATCCTTCCGACCCACCTTTCACCGAAGATTTTGGGACAGCAGGTGGCGACGAGCTTATCGTTGTTTTGCGTAGATTGTTAAAGATATAAAACAGTTAAAACATGTCAGTTTCCATTTATTATAAAATATAACACAATACAACAAATTATTAGTAAGTTTCTTTGTTCGGAAAGGACATAGTTTTAATTAGAGTTTCAGCTCAATTTCAATATCGCATCGCATCGTTGTTGACTAGATCCGGGAGCTCCCAATTGGACCTGGTGACGCCGAGGACGTGGGGGTCGTGCGGTGGCGCAGCAACTCGGATACCTGGCGAGGAACGTTACAAATACCTTAACGATTTAAATGTTTATATATCATTTAGAATATTAATTATGTGGTTAGAACTGAATGTCAGTTGCGTAACAAGGTGCTCGATATATCCTGTTATTCACATCCATTCACATCTTTACGAGTATATTATCTTAACCGGTGTTAGGAGCTAGCCCAAACAAAATGAGCTAATCCTGCAAGTGATACTGATAACACAGAACAGGCTCTACCGATTCCAGTGATACTATTCATTGTGTTATAGTACTACGAACGCGGTTAGTTTGAGTATATACATAAAAACAGCCTATGAAAGTCCATTTCAGGATTGATTCTGAGCTTCTCGCGATCATTCAGGCGGATTGTGAATCTCTTTGTCCACCAGTTTGCTCATTTTAATCTGGTATTTTTCGAGATAGGTAGGGTAGGTAGGGCTCTCCCTCTGTCGCCTCGAGACACTCACGGACAGGGGATTCATGTACACATGTAATCATCAACTAAGCTTCAGAGGCAGGGGTCCGCTATCAGCTAAGCTACAGGGGTCAGTTTGTGACCTGCTCCTCTACGCTGCAACTGCGCCCGTCGGGGGTGTGCGCTGCCCTCCGCCGCACCAGCCCCGGAACTGCGACAGCCGTCCAAGTGCACCGACGTACATAGGTATTTAGAGGTGCCTTCACAAAACCAATCAAAGAAGTCACGATAATGATCTTTAATCTTGAAACTACTTGAAGTTGTTATAAGTTTAAATCCACAAACTTATAACTCTGCCCTCACTGTACATATTATAGTAGCTACTTATCTCTGTTTAATAATGTTAATGTTGAAAGATACACGAAACTTATAATAAGTATGAAGTTGCGATATCTATATGTACACTGGTGTGCATGTGATATTAGTAAAAATAGTGTAATTTGCATATACGACAGGTCATATTCAATAATAAAATACTAAAAAGTATAAAACATCAAAATCTCTATATATTTAACGAAACATACATCTAAAGATGGTAGACCAATCGATAAATGTTGTCATTCAATAAATGACCTTTCATCCTAACAAAAGTGTAATTGCAATATCTCATGTGACATGTACTTCTTATCATGATCATCGTCATCATAACAGTCTAACAGAAGTCTACTGCTGAACATACGCCTCTCCTGGGATCGCCACATAGAAAGGTCCTGTCATTTGCCCATCGACTTCCCTGTAATGTTCTGCAGGTCGTCCCTCATAACTTTATCTTGGGAGACATTCTAATACAGACAGTTGTATAATCATTGACTAAGAAAAATATATTAATTAATAATAATACAAAATTAAATAAGAAGTAAAGAATTCATTAATTAATTTAAAGAATTCATTAGTTAATTTATAATATACTTAATATAATATACTTTATAGAAATATGTATATATATCAACAAAAATCAAATTATACATACTCTTTCAAGGTGTGTAAATATTTTTAAGAACTTAAAATAGAATTTTATATTCTTTTCTCCAAGTATGTACATACAAGCAAATAAATAAATAAATACGTTAATATGACACCTAGAACTGGGGTAGTCGTGCCCGACTAATGTCTGGGAAAAGGTTAATATTGTATTTCCAACATTATAAAAATTTCTTTCGCCTGTTTTATCTCCGCTAGAGATAGACTCTGTGTCGATGAATAATTTAAATTCTTATTCCAATGAATAAATACACGCATACTGTTGTCAAGGTTCAGACAAATCAAAATCAAACTTAGACTTCAATAAATGTTTATTGATCCATACTAACAACATTAATTAAAATATGAAAACAAATGTAGTTTTTTAATTGTATGTTGCGTCTAACTTCAAACATGGTTGCAGCATCGAATACCCCCGGGCTAGTTTGTCAATACAACATCCCTTTTAAGCCAATGTTAAAATAAAATTTTTACATTAGAAATATTATTAAAAGTACCATTTTTATAAATAGGCCGAATATTAATTTAAATTAAATGTTTCACTATTAATTTATACAATTATCTAGTAAAACTTAGTAAACTATAATTGACCGTTTAACTTGAACACTGAACATCTTTCAAAACAACGTCCCTTTTAAAACCAATGTTAAGATAGTATTATTATATAAGATAGTATTATTATATACAAATACTGTTTTTATAAATAGCCTCAGTATATTAAAATTAAATATTAAAAACAATGGATTTATAATTATCCATTAAAACTATATAAACATTAATTAACGCAATAGCTATGAACACTGAAAAATTAGACAAAACAATATCTCTTTTTAGGCTTATGTTAAAATACCATTGGACACATGGCCATAAATGGCCTTAGTTACATTGTGATTGAATAATTAAGTATTAATTTGTAATTATATCTCATGGCTCTCTTAACATTAATTAACCCAACAATACATACGTAGAAACATACATTGATAGGTTGAAAATCACATACATTGCACCGATGTCTCACACGTAAGTAGCAAACTCACTTGTGTTATGGAATAAGAAAAAACGAATGGGCCACAAATACCCAGTCCCGAGACATGTAGAAAAAGTAGATTTACTCTTTAACATTTTCCCTTTAGTCTATATGCCCCAAGGAATAATATCATCATAGATGCCCCAAGGAATAATACCGTCCTAAGTACAAATGTTAGGTTAGGTTATGTTAGGTTAGGTTGCGATGTGTCTGGTAGTGCGATCGCCAATCTGCCTGCCCAGCGTGGCGATTACGGCACGCGAGAGGCCTATGTCCAGCAGTGGACTACTGCAAGCTGTTATGTGTACGTTATATAAGTGTAATGTATAAGTCGAAAGTAACATAAGCTTTTGTCGGTGCAGCATCTAAGTAAGTAAGCTTAGTTGTGTAACAGCCTTCGACTAAATGCTGCCCTGCAGCTCTTCTCGCGGTTTTTAGTTAACGCGAAACCCTAATTATTGTTTCTAAAATAATGCTAGCCTTAGTTACACCTTACAACATCAGCTACCGCCAGTGAAAGTCCCGTCAAAATCGGTCCAGACGTTTCAGATGTCTGTCCGTTTGTTCCGGCTAATCTCTGAGACAGCTAGACCGATTTCAACAACAGGACACTGGCAGAAAGCTCATGTTTTTATGGCATAACGTGGGATCGTAGGCTACTTTTTATTTTAGAAACATATTCACATATATTCCTCAATACAGAGGTAGACAGAAGTCTAGACGATTAAATCCTTCCGACCCACATTTCACCGAAGATTTTGGGACAACGTGACAGGTAGCGACGAGCTTATCGTTGTTTTGCGTAGATTGTTAAAGAAATAAAACAGTTAAAACATGTCAGTTTCCATTTATTATAAAAATATAACACAATACAACAAATTATTAGTAAATTTCTTAGTTCGGAAAGGACATAGTTTTAATTAGAGTTTCAGCTCAATTTCAATATCGCATCGAATCGTTCGTGACTAGATCCAGGGCTCCCAATTGGACCTGGTGACGCCGAGGACGTGGGGTCCGTGCAGCGGCGCAGCAGCTCGGATACCTGGCGAGGAACGTGCAAATATCTTAACGTTTTAAACGTTTACATATCATTTAGAATATTAATTATGTCATGGTTAGGAACTAGATATCAGTTACGTAACAAAGTGCTCTGATATATCCTGTTATTCACATCCATTCACATCTTTACGAGTATATTATCTTAACCGATTATTTAGGGAGCTAGCCCAAACAAATGAGCTAATCCTGCAAGTATTTTAATGTCTGGAGACAGGCTCACCGATTTCAGTGATACTATTCATTGTGTTATAGTGCTACGAACGCGGTTACTTTGAGTATATACATAAAAACAGCCTATGAAAGTCCATTTCAGGATTGATTCTACAGGCTTCTCGCGATCATTCAGGCGGATTGGCGATCACTTTGTCACCAGTTTGCTCATTTTAATCTGGTATTTTCGAGATAGGTAGGGTAGGTAGGGCTCTCCTCTGTCGCCTCTCAGAGACACTCACGGATAGAGAGGATTCGTATGCACAAATCCACATCAAGCCCTAGCTTCGTAGGCGGGGTCGCTAGCAACTAAGCTACGGGGTCAGTTTGTGACCTGCTCCTCTACGCACAGCTGCGCCGTCGGGTGGGCGCTCCCCCCTCCACTGCAGCCCCGGAACTGCGACAGCCATCAAGTGCCGACGTACATAGACTATTTAGAGGTGCCTTCACAAGCAATCCAAGAAAGTCACGATAGCCAATCTTTAATCTTGAAACTACTTGAAGTTGTTATAAGTTTAAATCCTAGAAAGTTCTAACTCTGCCCTCACTGTACATATTATAAGTAGCTACTTATCTCTGTTTTAATAATGTTAATGTTGAAAGATACACGAAACATAATAAGTATGAAGTTGCGATATCTATATGTACACTGGTGTGCATGTGATAATGTTAGTAAAAATGAGTGTAATTTATGTATACGACAGGTCATATTCAATAATAAAATACTAAAAGTATAAAACATCAAAATCTCAATATATTTAAACAGAAACATACATCTAAAGATGGTACATCAATCGATATATGTTGTCATTCAATAAATGACCTTTCATCTAATAAAGTGAATTCATTTATTAATTTAAAGGAATTCATTGTTAACATCCATACCCAAGCCAATGTTAAAATAATATTTTTACATTACAAATATTATTATTAAAAGTACCATTTTATAAATAGGCCGAATATTAATTTAAATTAAATGTTTCACTATTAATTTATACAATTATCTATTAAAACTTAGTAAACTATAATTGATATTATTTAACTTGAACACTGAACATCTTTCAAAACAACGTCCCTTTTAAACCAATGTTAAGATAGTATTATTATATAAGAAATCTTATTACAAATACTGTTTGTTATAAATAGCCTCAGTATATTAAAATTAATATTAAAAACAATGGATTTATAATTATCCATTAAAACTATATAAACATTAATTAACGCAATAGCTATGAACACTGAAAAATTAGACAAAACAATATCTCTTTTTTAGGCTTATGTTAAAATACCATTGGACATGGCCATAAATGGCCTTAGTTACAGTTGAATAATTAAGTATGAATTTGTAATTATATCTCGAGCTCTCTTAGCATTTAATTAACCCAACAATACATGCGGCAAAACATAGCCATTGATAGGTTGAATCTTAAAGAGTAAATCTACTTTTCTAAATGTCTCAGGACTGGATATTTGCCTTGGCCCATTCGTTGTTTCTTATTCCATAGCACAAAGTATGGAATTTGCTACTTACGTATGAGACATCAGTGCAATGTATGTGATTTTCAACCTATCAATGTATGTTTCTACGTATGTATTGTTGGGTTAATTAATGTTAAAGAAAACCTAGTCTGGTCTAATTCACTCAAATATTATTAGATGAACCAAATTTTTATTATATAAGTGAATGGTTTGTTTATTGAATGACAACATTTATCGATTGGAAGATGGTACACATCTTTAGATGTATGTTTCTGTTTAAATATATTGAAGTTTGATGTTTTATACTTTTAGTATTTTATGATTGAATATGACCTGTCGTATACCTGCAAATTTCACTCATTTTACTAACATTATCACATGCACACCAGTGTACATATAGATATCGCAATCATACTTATGCGTTTTCGTGTATCTTTCAACATTAACATTATTAAAACAGAGATAAGTAGCTACTTATAAGATGTACAGTGAGGCAGAGTTAAGAAGTTTCTAGGATTAAACTATAACAACTTCAAGTAGTTTCAAGATTAAGATTGGCTATCGTGACTTTCTTGGATTGGCTTGTGAAGAAGGCACTCTAAATACTCTATGTGCGTCCATTGCACTTGGACGGCTGTCGCAGTTCCGGGGCTGGCAGGTGCGCGGCGGGAGGGGCAGCGCCCACTCCCGGGACAGGGCACAACTGCAGCGTGGAGGAGCAGGTCTGACCCCGGCCCCGTAACAGTTACAACGACCCGCCTTCGAAGCTAGGGGTTGATGATTTGTGTACTTTTGAGTCCTCTCTGTCCGTGAGTGTCTCGAGGCGACAGAGGAGAGCCTACCTATCTCGAAAAATACCAGATTAAAATGGGCAAACTGGTGACAAAGCGATCATAATCGGCCCTGAATAATCGCGAGGAAGCCTGTGGAATCAATCCTGAAATGGACTTTCATGGGCTGTTTTTATGTATATACTCAAACTAACCGTTCGTAGCACTATAACACAATGAGCTATTATCACTGAAATCGGTAGAGCCCGTTCTGTATTATCAGTATCACCGGGATTAGCTCATTTTGTTTGAGCTAGCTCTAACACCAATTTAAGATAATATATAATAAAAGATGTGAATGGATGAATAACAGGATATATCAGAGCACTTTGTTACGTAACTATCTGGTTCCTAATCATGACATAATTAATATTCCTAAATGATATATAAACATTTAAAACTTTAAGATATTTGCACGTATCGAGCTGCTGCTGCGGACCCCCACGTCTCAACGTCCTGGGTCAATTGGGAGCCCTGGATCTAGTAACGAAGGATGCGATGCGATATTGAAATTGAGCTGAAACTCTAATTAAAACTATAGCCTTTCCGAACCAAGAAATTTACTAATAATTTGTTGTATTAATGTTATATTTTTATAATAAATGGAAACTGACATGTTTTAACTGTTTTATTTTCTTCAACAATCTACGCAAAAACAACATTAAGCTCGTCGCTACATCGTTGTCCCAAAATCTAAAGTGAAGGTGGGTCGGAAGGATTTAATCGTCTGGTCTGTCTACCTGTGGAGGATATGTGAATATGTTTCTAAAATAAAAAGTGGCCTACGATCCCACGTTGCACGCCACCAAAAAATCAGCTTTCTGCCAGTGTAGTCCGTTGAAATCCGGTCCTAGCCGTCTCAGAGATTAGCCGGAACGATGGACAGACCTGTGAAACGTCTGGACCGATTTGACGGGACTTTCACTGGCGGTAGCTGATGTTGTAAGGTGTAACTAAGGCTAGCATTATTTTAGAAACAATAATTAGGGTTTCGCGTTAACTACAAAACCGCGAGAAGAGGCCGCAGGGGCAGCATTTAGTCAGGCTGTTACACAGCAGCTTACTTGCCAGATGCTGCCGACAAAGCTTGTTACTTTCGACATACATTACGCGCCATAACGTACACACGCCAACGGCTTGCGGTAGTCCACTGCTGGACATGAGCCTCTCGCGTCGCACGTAATCGCCACGCTTGGCGAGCAGATTGGCGATCGCACTACCAGACACCTCGCAGCCTAACCCTGGCAGCGACCTAACCTAACATTTGTACTTGGGACAGGTATTATTCCTTGGGGCATCTATGATGATATTATTCCTGGAGCATATAGACTAAAGGGAAAATCTTAAAGAAATAAATCTACTTTTCTACATGTCTCCAGGACTGGATATTTGTGACCCATTCATTGTTTCTTATTCCATAGCACAAGTGAGTTTGCTACTTACGTATGAGACATCGGTGCAATGTGTATTTTCAACCTATCAATGTATGTTTCTACGTATGTATTGTTGGGTTAATTAATGTTAGAGAGCCTTGAGATAATTACAAATTCATACTTAATTATTCAATCCAAATGTAACTAAGGCCATTTATGGCCATGTGTCCAATAGTATTTAACATAAGCCTAAAAGAGATATTATTTTGTCTAATTTTTCAGTGTTCATAGCTATTGCGTTAATTAATATTTACATAGTTTTAATGGATAATTATAAATCCATTATTTTAATATTTAATTTTAATACTGAGGCTATTTATAAAACAGTATTTGTATATAATAATACTATGTATATAATAATGGTTATCTTAACATTGGTTTTAAAAGGGACGTTGTTTTGAAAGATGTTCAGTGTTCAAGTTAAACGGTCAATTATAGTTTACTAAGTTTTACTAGACGTTGTATAAATTAATAGTGAAACATTTAATTTAAATTAATATTCGGCCTAATTATAAAAATGGTACTTTTAATAATATTTCTAATGTAAAAATTTTTTTTAACATTGGCTTGAAAGGGATGTTATGTTGACAAACTAGCCCGGGGGTATTCAATGCTGCAACCATGTTTGAAGTTAGACGCAACATACAATTAAAAACTACATTTGTTATCATATTTTAATTAATGTTGTTAGTATGGATCAATAAACATTTATTGAAGTCTAAGTTTGATTTTGATTTGTCTGAACCTTGATAACTTGATGTACGTGTATTTATTCATTGGAATAAGAATTTAAATTCGTCTATCGACACAGAGTCTATCTCTAGCGGAGATAAAACGGAAAAGAAATTTTTATAATGTTGGAAATACAATGTTAACTCTTTCCCAGACATTAGTCGGCATTGATCACCTCAGTTCTAGGTGTCATATTAACGTATTTATTTATTTATTTTCTTGTATGTAAATACATTGGAGAAAAGAATATAAAATTCCATTTGAAGTTTTTAAAAATATTTACACACCTTGAAGAGTATATAGCAATTTGATTTTTGTTGATATATATACATATTTCTATAAAAGTATATTATAATAAGTATATTATAAATTAACTATTAATTCTTTAAATTAATAAATGAATTCTTTACTTATTTAATTTTGTATTATTATTAATTAATGTATCTTTCTTAGTCAATGATTATACAAATGTCTGTATTAGAATGTCTCCTGCAAGATGCTGCGACGACCTGCAGAACATTGCAGGAAGTCATTAGGTGCAAATGACACAGGACCTTTCTATATGTGGCGATCCTTAGGAGAGGCGTATGTTCAGCGCCCAGTAGACTTCTGTTAGACTGTTGTATTGACGATAGTCATGATAAAGTACATGTCACGAGATATTGCAATTACACTTTGTTAGATGAAGGTCATTTATTGAATGACAACATTTATCGATTGGTCTACCATCTTTAGATATATATGTTTCTCATTTAAATATATTGAAGTTTTTTGATGTTTTATACTTTTTAGTATTTTATTATTGAATATGACCTGTCGTATACGCAAATTACCTCATTTTTAACATTATCACATGCACACCAGTGTACATATAGATATAATCTCATACTTATTATGCGTTTTCGTGTATCTTTCAACATTAACATTATTAAAACAAGAAATAAGTAGCTACTTATATTATGTACAGTGAGGAGCAGAGTTAGAAGTTTCTAGGATTTAAACATATAACAAGTTCAAGTAGTTTCAAGATTAAAGATTAGCTCGTGACTTTCTTGGATTGGCAGCGAAACCTCTAAATACTCTATATGTACGTCGGTGCACTTGGACATCGCAGTTCCGGGGCTGGTGCGCGGCGGGGAGCAACGCCCCACTCCCGGGACAGGCACCAACTGCAGCGTGGAGGAGCAGGTCTGAAACCCCAGCCTGGCAGCTTAGTTGCTAGCATTTACCGCAACTGAAGCTAGGGGTTGATGATTTACATGTGCCGTGAATCCTCTGTCCGTGAGTGTCTCGAGGAGGCGGAAGGAAACCCTACCTACCCTACCTATCTCGAAAATACCAGATTAAAATGAGCAAACTGGTGACCGAGCGATCGCCAATCCGCCTGAATGATCGCGAAGCCTGTAGAATCAATCCTGAAATGGACTTTCATAGGCTGTTTTTATGTATATGCTCAAACTAACCGCGTTCGTAGCACTAACTGATGAATGGTATCATTGAAATCGGTAGAGCCGTTCTACTTGTGATATCACTATCACTTGCAGGATTAAGCTCATTTTGTTTGGGCCAGCTCTAACACCAGTTAAGATAATATACTCGTAAAGATGTGAATGGATGAATAACAGGATATATCAAACACTTTATTTTATTAACTGATATCTAGTTCCTAATCATGACATAATAATTAATATTCTAAATGATATATAAACATTTAAAACGTTAAGATATTTTACACATATCCAAGGCTGCCGCCGCTGCACGGACCCCACGTCCTCAGCGTCACCAGGTCAATTAGGGAGCCCTGGATCTGGTCACGAACGATGCGATGCGATATTGAAATTGAGCTGAAACTCTGGTAAAACTATGTCCTTTCCGAACTAAGAAATTTACTAATAATTTGTTGTATTGTGTTATATTTTTATAATAAATGGAAACGACATGTTTTAACTGTTTTATTTCTTTAACAATCTACATGAGCAACGATAAGCTCGTCGCTACCTGTCACGTTGTCCCGAAATCTTCGACAGTGGAGTCGGAAGGATTTAATCGTCTAGACTTCTGTCTACCTCTGTATTGGAGGAATGTATCGCCAGATATGTTTCACAAAAATAAAAAGTAGCCTACGATCGTTATGCCACAAAAAAAATCAGAGTTTCTGCCAGTGTAAGTCCGTTGAAACCGGTCTAGCCGTCTCAGGGTGTGGAACAAACGGACAGACACCTGAAACGTCTGGACCGATTTTGACGGGACTTTCACTGGCAGTAGCTGATGTTGTAGATTAGCCAACTAAGGCTAGCATTATTTTAGAAACAATAATTGAGGGTTTCGCGTTAACTACAAAACCGCGAGAAGAGCCGCAGGGGCGGCATTTAGTCGAAGGCTGTTACACAACTAAGCTTACTTACTTAGATGCTGCCGACAAAAAGCTTATATTGCCTAAACATACACTACACTTATATAACGTACACAACAGCTTGCAGTAGTCACTGCTGGACATAGAGCTTTCTCGCGTGCCGTAATCGCCACGCTTGGCAGGCAGATTAGCGATCGCACTACCAGATTACCTCGCAACCTAACCTAACATAACCCTAACTAACATTTGTACTTGGGACCGGGTATTATTCCTTGGGGCATCTGTGATGATATTATTCCCTGGGGCATATAGACTGAGGAAAATCTTAAAGAGTAAATCTACTTTTTCTACATGTCTCAGGACTGGATATTTGTGGCCCATTTGTTTCTTATTCCATGCACAAGTGAGTTTACTACTTACGTATGAGACATCAGTGCAATGTATGTGATTTTCAACCTATCAATGTATGTTTCTACGTATGTATTGTTGGGTTATTTAATGTTAAGAGAGCCTTGAGATATAATTACAAATTCATGTAATTATTCAATCCAAATGTAACTAAGGCCATTTATGGCCATGTAATCCAATAATTATTTAAACATAAGCCTAAAAAAGAGATATTGTTTTGTCTAATTTTTTTCAGTGTTCATAGCTATTGCGTTAATTAATGTTTATATAGTTTTAATGGATACTTATAAATCCATTGTTTTTAATATTTAATTTTAATATACTGAGGCTATTTATAAAAACAGTATTTGTATATAATAATACTATCTTATATAATAATACTATCTTAAAATTGGTTTTAAAAGGGACGTTGTTTTGAAAGATGTTTACCAGTGTTCAAGTTAAACGGTCAATTATAGTTTACTAAGTTTTTGCTAGATAATTGTATAAATTAATAGTGAAACAATTAATTTAAATTAATATTCAGCCTAATTATAAAAATGGTACTTTTTAATAATATTTCTAATATAAAAATTTTATTTTAACATTGGCTTAAAAGGATGTAATATTGACAAACTAGCCGGGGGTATTCGATGCTGCAACCATGTTTGAAGTTAGACCACCAGCTTAGCCACAATTAAAAACTACATTTGTTTTAATATTTTAATTAATATTACATTAGTATGGATCAATAAACATTTATTGAAGTCTAAGTTTGATTTTTGATTTATCTGAACCTTGACAACAGTATGCGTGTATTTATTCATTTGAATAAAATTTAAATTCGTCTATCGACACAGAGTCTATCTCTGGCAAAAAGATAAAACGAAATGAAAAATTTTATAATGTTGGAAATACAATGTTAACTCTTCTCCTAGACATTAGTCGGGCACAGTCACCTCAGTTCTGGGTGTCATATTAACGTGTTGTTATTTATTTGCTTGTATGTAAGTGATACATTGGAGAAAAGAATATAAAATTCCCATTTTAAGTTTTTTAAAAATATTTACACATGAAAGGTATAGCAATTTGATTTTTGTTGATATATATACATATTTCTATAAAGTATATTATATTAAGTATATTATAAATTAACTAATGAATTCTTTAAGTTAATAAATGAATTCTTTACTTATTTAATTTTGTATTATTATTAATTAATATATTTTTCTTAGTCAATGATTATACAACTGTCTGTATTAGAATGTCTCCGCAAGATGCTGCGACGACCTGCAGAACATTGCGGGAAGTCGATCGGTACAAAAGACAGGACCTTTCTGTGTGGCGATCCTTAGGAGGCGTATGTTCAGCAGTAGACTTCTGTTAGACTGTTATGATGACGATGATCATGATAAGGAAGTACATGTCACATGAGATATTGCAATTACACTTTGTTAGATGAAAGGTCATTTTATTGAATGACAACATTTATCGGATGGTCTACCATCTTTAGATGTATGTTTCTGTTTAAATATATTGAGATTTTGATGTTTTATACTTTTTACATTATTTTATTGTTGAATATGACCTGTCATTATTCTATCACTAGCATTTATCACATGCACCAGTGTACATATAGATATCGCAATCTCATACTTATTGTACGTTTCATTGTATCTTTCAACATTAACATTATGAAAACAGAGATAAGTAGCTACTTATAATATGTACAGTGAGGGCAGAGTTAGAAGTTTCTAGGATTTAAACTTATAACAACTTCAGTAGTTTCAGATTAAAGATTGGCTATCGGCGACTTTCTTGGATTGGCTTGTGAAGCACCTCTAAATACTCTGTACATCAGTGCACTTGGACGCTGTCGCAGTTCCGGGGGCTGGTGCGCGGCGGAGAGAGACAACGCCCCTCTCCCAGGATGGGCGCAGTTGCAGCGTGGAGGAGCAGGTCACAAACTGACCCCGTAGCTTAGTTGCTAGCGACCCCGCCTTCAAGCTAGGGGTTGATGATTTACATGTGCCTTACGAATCCTCTCTCTGTCCGTGAGTGTCTCGAGGAGGAGGCGACGGAGAGAGCCCTACCTACACTACCTGTCTCGAAAAATACCAGATTAAAATGAGCAGAGCTGGTGACAAAGTCGCCAATCCGCCTGAATGATCGCGAGAAGCCGCGGGAATCAATCCTGAAATGGACTTTTCATGAGCTGTTTTTATGTATATACTCAAACTAACCGCGTTCATGTATTTATAACACATGAATAGTATCATTGGAAATCAGTGGGAAGCCCGTTCTGTGATATCACTATCACTTGCGGATTAGCTCATTTTGTTTGGGCTAGCTCCTAACACCAGTTAAGATAATATACTCGTAAAGATGTGAATGGATGTAGCAGATAACAGGATATATCAGAGCACTTTGTTACGTAACTGATATCTAGTTCCTAACCATGACATAATTAATATTCTAAATGATATATAAATATTTAAAACGTTAAGATATTTTGCGTTCCTCGCCAGGTATCCGAGCTGCTGCGCGCACGGACCCCACGTCTCAGCGTCACCAGGTCAATTAGAGGGAGCCCTGGATCTAGTCTGAACGATGCGATGCGATATTGAAATTGAGCTGAAACTCTAATTAAAACTATGTCCTTTCGAACTAAAATTTACTAATAATTTGTTGTATTGTGTTATATTTTTATAATAAATGGAAACTGACATGTTTTAACTGTTTCTATTTCTTTAACAATCTACATAAAACCAACGATAAGCTCGTCACGCTACCTGTCACGTTGTCCCAAAATCTTCGGTGAAAGGTGGGTCGGAAGGATTTTAAATATAACACAATACAACAAATTATTGAAGTGAATTTCTTAGTTCGGAAAGGACATAAATTTAATTAAGTTTCAGCTCAATTTCAATATCGCATCGCATCGTTGGTGACTAGATCCATTGGACCAGGTGACGCCGAGGACGTGGGGGTCCGTGCGGTGACAAAGACACAGGACCGCTTTCTATGTGGCGATCCTTAGGAGGCGTATGTTCAGCAGTAGACTTCTGTTAGACTGTTATGATGATGATGATCATGATAAGAAGTACATGTCACATGAGATATTGCAATTACACTTGTTGATGAAAGGTCATTTATTGAATGACAACATTTATCGGTGGTCTACCATCTTTGAATGTATGTTTCTGTTTAAATATATTGAGATTTTGATGTTTTATACTTTTGGTATTTTATTGAATATATGACCTGTCGTATGCACTGCAAATTACCTCATTTTTACTAACATTATCACATGCACACCAGTGTACATATAGATTCGCAATCTCATACTTATTATGCGTTTTCGTTATCTTTCAGCATTAACATTATGAAAACAGAGATAAGTAGCTACTTATAATATGTACAGTGAGGGCAGAGTTAGAGTTTCCACAAGTTAGGCACTAACAACTATGAAGTAGTTCAAGATTAAAGATTGGCTATCGTGACTTTCTTCCGATTGAAAACGTGAAGGCACCTCTAAATACTCTATGTACATCGGTGCACTTGGACGCTGTCGCAGTTCGGGGGCGGTGCGCGGCGGGAGGGGGCCGCGCCCCACTCCAGGACGGGCTGGCTGCAGCGTGGAGGGCAGGTCACAAACTGACCCCGTAGCTTGGTTGCTAGCGACCCCGCCTTCCGAAGCTAGGGGTTGATGATTTACGTGGCATACGAATCCTCTCTGTCCGTGAGTGTCTCGAGGCGACAGAGGAGAGCCCTACCTACCCTACCTATCTCGAAAATACCAGATTAAAATGAGCAAACTGGTGACAAAGCGATCGCCAATCCGCCTGAATGATCGCGAGAAGCCTGTAGAATCAATCTGAAATGGACTTTCATAGGCTGTTTTTTATGTATATACTCAAACTAACCGCGTTCGTAGCACTATAACACAATGAATAGTATCACACTGAAATCGGTAGAGCCCGTTCTGTGATATCACTATCACTGCAGGATGGCTCATTTTGTTTGGGCTAGCTCCTAACACCGGTTAAGATATTATATAATGAAAGATGTGAATGGATGTGAATAACAGGATATATCAGAGCACTTTGTTACGTAAGTAGCACTTTGTTAACATGAAACCTAATTATTGTTTCTTAAATAATACAGCCTTAGTTACACCTTACAACATCAGCTACCGCCAGTAGAAGTCCCGTCAAAATCGGTCCAGACGTTTCAGGTGTCTGTCCGTTTATTTCCAGCTAATCTCTGGGACAGCTAGACCGATTTCAACCCAGGACTTTACACTGGCAGAAACTAATTTTTGTGGCGAAACGTGGGATCATGGGTACTTTTTATTTTAGAAACATATTCACGCCACATTCCTCCAATACAGAGGTGAACTGAAGTCTAGACGATTAAATCCTTCAGAGCCACCTTTCACCCGAAGATTTTTGGGACAACGTGACAGGTAGCGACAGAGCTTATCGCTGTTTTGCGTAGATTGTTAAAGGAAACTGAGTATAAACATATCCCAGTTTCCATTTATTATAAAATACAACACAATACAACAAATTATTAGTAAATTTCTTAGTTCGGGAAAGGGACATAGTTTTAATTAGAGTTTCAGCTCAATTTCAATATCGCATCGCATCCTTCGTTACTAGATCCAGGGCTCCCCAATTGGACCTGGTGACGCCGAGACGTGGTATATCTTATCTAAATGTTTATACTCTCATTTAGAATATTAATTATGTCATGGTTAGAACTGAATATCAGTTACGTAACAAAGTGCTCTAGTATATCCTGTTATTCATCCATTTCCACATCTTTACGAGTATATTATCTTAACGGTGTTAGGAGCTGGCCGACAAAATGAGCTAATCCTGCAAGAGTGATACTGATATCACAGAACAGGCTCTACCGATTTCATTTTTATTCATTGTGATATAGTGCTACGAACGCGGTTGGTTGGTATGTACATAAAAGCAGCCTATGAAAGAAGTCCATTTCAGGATTATTCTACAGGCTTCTCGCGATCATTCAGGCGGATTGGCGATCCTTTGTCGCAGTTTGCTCATTTTAATCTGGTATTTTCGAGATAGGTAGGGTAGGTAGGGCTCTCCTCTGTCACCTCTCAGAGACACTCACGGACAGAGGATTCGTGTCACAGCCAAATCATCAACCCTAACTTCGAGGCGGGGTCCTTAGCAACTAAGCTACGGGGTCAGTTTGTGACCTGCTCCTCCACGCTGCAGCTGCATGCGTCCCGGGAGTGGGCGCTGCCCCCTCCACACCAGCCCCGGAACAGCGACAGCCCGTCCAAGTGCACCGACGTACGCCGTGTTGAGAGATTGCTTACAAGCCAATCCAAGAAAGTCACGATAGCCAATCTTTAATCTTGAAACTACTTGAAGTTGTTATAAGTTTAAATCACAAAACTTCTAACTCTGCCTTTTCACTGTACATATTATAAGTAGCTACTTATCTCTGTTTTAATAATGTTAATGTTGAAAGATACAGTTACTGATAAAGTAATTATTTGCGTAATACGGTCATCATAAAATACTAAAAAGTATAAAACATCAAAATCTCAATATATTTAAACGAAACATACATCTAAAGATGGTAGACCAATCGATAAATGTTGTCACATTCAATAAATGACCTTTCATCTAACAAAGGTGTAATTGCAATATCATGTGACATGTACTTCTTATCATGATCATCGTCATCATAACAGTCTAACGAAGTACTGCTGAACATACGCCTCTCTAAGGATCGCCACATAGAAAGGTCTGTCATTTTGCACCCATCGACTTCACCAATGTTCTGCAGGTCGTCGCAGCATCTTGCGGGAACATTCTAATACAGACATTTGTATAATAATCATTGACTAAGAAGATAATATTAATTAATAATAATACAAAATTAAATAAGTAAAAAGAATTCATTTATTAATTTAAAATTCATTAGTTAATTTTATAATATACTTAATATAATATACTTTATAGAAATATGTATATATATCAACAAAAATCAAATTGCTATATACTCTTTCAAGGTGTGTAAATATTTTTTAAAAACTTCAAATAGAGATTTTATATTCTTTTCTCCAATGTATTTACATATACCGAAAATAAATAAATAAATACGTTAATATGACACCTAGAACTGGGAGTGATCGTGCCCGACTAATGTCTAGGAAAAGAGTTAACATTGTATTTCCAACATTATAAAAAGGAAATTTCTTTCGCCTGTTTATCTCCGCTGAGATAGACTCTGTCGATAGACGAATTTAATTCTTATTTCAATGAATAAATACACGCATACTGTTGTCAAAAGATTCGAACAAATCAAAATCAAACTTAGACTTCAATAAATGTTTATTGATCCATACTAACAACATTAATTAAAATATGATAACAAATGTAGTTTTTTAATTATGTTGCGTCTAACTTCAAACATGGTTGCAGCATTGAATACCCAGGCTGGATTTGTCAATACAAAACATCCCTTTCAAGCCAATGTTGAAATAAATTTTACATTAGAAATATTATTAAAAGTACCATTTTTATAATTAGGCGAATATTTAGAATTTAAATTAAAATGTTTCACTATTAATTTATACAATTATCTAGTAAAACTTGTGAAACTACATAATTGACCGTTTAACTTGAACACTGAACATCTTTCAAAACAACGTCCCTTTTAAAACCAATGTTAAGATAATTGTATATAAGAAATCTTATTACAAATACTGTTTTATAAATAGCCTCAGTATATTAAAATTAAATATTAAAAAACAATGGATTTATAATTATCCATTAAAACTATATGAAAACATTAATTAACGCAATAGCTATGAACACTGAAAATTAGACAAAACAATATCTCTTTTTGAGCTTATGTTAAAATACCATTGACAAAAATGACATGACCATAAATGGCATAGTTACATTAGGATTGAATAATTAAGTATGAATTTGTAATTATATATCTCAAAGGCTCTCTTAATACAAATTAACCCAACACAATACATGTAGAAACATACATTGATAGGTTGAAAATCACATACATTGCACCGATGTCTCACACGTAAGTAGCAAACTCACTTGTGTTATGGAATAAGAAACAACGAATGGGCTAAATACCCATCCCGAGACATGCAGAAAAAGTAGATTTACTCTTTAAGATTTTCCCTTTACCAAGTCTATACTGAGGAATAATATCATCATATTAGATGCCCCAAAGATAATACCCGTCCTAAGAGTACAAATGTTAGGTTAGGTTATATGAGTTAGGTTGCGAGGTGTCTGGTAGTGCGATCGCCAATCTGCCTGCCCAATGGCGATTACGGCACGCGAGAGGCCTATGTCCAGCAGTGGACTACTGCAAGCTGTTATGTGTGTACGTTATATAAGTGTAATGTATAAGTCAGAAAATGTAACATAAGCTTTTTTTTGTCGGTGCAGCATCTAAGTAAGTAAGCTTAGTTGTGTAACAGCCTTGACTAAATGCTGCCCCTGCGGCTCTTCTCGCGGTTTTTGTAGTTGCAGAAACCCTAATTATTGTTTTCAAAAACTAATGCTAGCCTTTGTTACACTAACCTCACTCAGCTACCGCCAGTGAAAGTCCCGTAAAGGAAATCGGTCCAGACGTTTCGGGTGTCTGTCCACCGTTTGTTCCGGCTAATCTCTGAGACAGCTAGACCGATTTCAACAGGACTTACACTGGCAAGCTGATTTTTTAATAATATTAACGTGGGATCATCGTTTTATTTTTAGAAACATAATCCTCCATTCTTCCAATACAGAGGTAGACAGAAGTCCTAGACGATTAAATCCTTCCGACCACCTTTCGCGAAGATTTTGGGACAACGTGACAGATGACGACAGGCTTATCGTTGTTTTTGCGCAGATTGTTAAAGAAATAAAACAGTTAAAACATCAGTTTCCATTTATTATAAAATATAACACAATACAACAAATTATTAGTAAATTTCTTGGTTCGGAAAGGACATAGTTTTGAATTAGGTTTCAGCTCAGTTTCAATATCGCATCGCATCGTTCGTTACTAGATCAGGGCTCCCAATTGGACCTGGTGACGCCGAGGACGTGGGGGTCCGTGCAGTGGCGCAGCAGCTTGGATACCTGGCGAGGAACGTGCAAATATCTTAATGTTTTAAATGTTTATATATCATTTAGAATATTAATTATGTCATGATTAGGGCCCAGATATCAGTTACGTAACAAAGTGCTCTGATATATCCTGTTATTCATCCATTCACATCTTTACGAGTATATTATCTTAACCGGTGTTAGGAGCTAGCCCAAACAAAATAGGCTAATCCTGCAAGTGATACTGTGATATCACAGAACAGGCTCTACCGATTTCAGTGATACTATTCATTGTGTTATATGGTGCTACGAACGCGGTTGGTTTGAAATATATACATAAAAGCAGCCTATGAAAGTCCATTTCAGGATTGATTCTACAGGCTTCTCGCGATCATTCAGGCAGTTGGCGATCAACTTTGTCACCAGTTGCTCATTTTAATCTGGTATTTTCGAGATAGGTAAGACTCTCCCTCTATCGCCTCTCAAGGACACTCACGGACAGGAAGTTCGTATGCACATGTAAATCATCAACCCCTAGCTTCGAAGGCGGGGTCATACAACAGCTAAGCTACAGGGTCAGTTTGTGAGCCTGCTCCTCCACGCTGCAACTGCGCCCGTCCCGGGAGTGGGCGCTGCCCCACCTCACCGCCTGCCAGCCCCGGAACTGCGACAGCCGTCAAGTGCCGACATTACATAGAGTATTTAGAGGTGCCTTCTTCACAAGCCAATCCAGAAAGTCACGATAGCCAATCTTTAATCTTGAAACTATGAAGTTGTTATAAGTTTAAATCCTAGAAACTTCTAACTCTGCCCTCACTGTACATATTATAAGTAGCTACTTATCTCTGTTTTAATAATGTTAATGTTGAAAGATACACGAAAACTCATAATAAGTATGAGATTGCGATATCTATATGTACTAGTGTGCATGTGATAATGTTAGTAAAAATATAAAATTATAATCTGCGTATACGACGCGACCTTTCGTATACGCAGCATTCCAATAATAAAATACTAAAAAGTATAAAACATCAAAATCTCAATATATTTAAACAGAAACATACATCTAAAGATGGTAGACCAATCGATGATGTTGTCATTCAATAAATGACCTTTCATCCTAACAAAGTGTAATTGCAATATCTCATGTGACATGTACTTCTTATCATGATCATCGTCATCATAACAGTCTAACGAAGTCTACTGCTGAACATACGCCTCTCTAGGATCGCGCCACATAGAAAGGTCCGGTGTCATTTGCACCCATCGACTTCCCTGCCAATGTTCTGCAGGTCGTCGCAGCATCTTGCAGGAACATTCCTATTACAGACAGTTGTATAATGTTGACTAAGAAAGATATATTAATTAATAATAATACAAATTAAATAAGTAAAGAATTCATTTATTAATTTAAAATTCATTAGTTAATTTATAATATACTTAATATCATATACTTTATAGAAATAATATATATATCAACAAAAATCAAATTGCTATATACTCTTTCAAGGTGTGTAAATATTTTAAAGAACTTCAGGCTAGGAATTTTATATTCTTTTCTCAATGTATGTACATATACAAGCAAATATATAAATAAATACGTTAATATGACACCTAGAACTGAGGTAGTCATTGCCCCGACTAATGTCTAGGAAAGGTTCCTCTATTGTATTTCCAACATTATAAAATTTCTTTCGCCTGTTTCTCTCCGCTAGAGATGAACTCTGTGTCGATAGACGGAATTTAAATTCTTATTCAATTAATAAATATACACATACTTTGGCTGTCAGGGGTCAGACAAATCAAAATCAAACTTAGACTCCATACTACTACTAAGTCATACTAGCAACATTAATTAAAATATTAAAATAATGTAGTTTGCCCAATTGTATGTTGCGTCTAACATCAAACATGGTTACCTTCAGAATACCCCCCCAGCTAGTTTATCAATACAACATCCTTTTAAGCCAATGTTAAAATATTATTTTACATTAAATATTATTAAAAGTACCATTTTTATAAATAGGCCAGATATTAGATTTAAATTAAATGTTTCACACAATAATTTTACAAATTATCTAATCAAAACTTAGTAAACTATAATTGACCGTTTAACTTGAACACTGGACATCTTTCAAAACAACGTCCCTTTTAAAACCAATGTTAAGATAAGTATTATTTTATAAGAAATCTTTATACAAATACTGTTTTTATAAATAGCCTCAGTATATTAAAATTAAATATTAAAAACAATGGGTTTATATTATCCATTAAAACTATGTAAACATTAATTAACGCAATAGCTATGAACACTGAAAAATTAGACAAAACAATATCTCTTTTTAGGCTTATGTTAAAATACCGTGGACACATGGCCATAAATGGCCTTAATGTTACATTTGGATTAGACGAGTAGAGTATGAATTTGTAATTATATCTCAAGGCTCTCTTAACGTTAATTAACCCAACTTTATTACATACGTAGAAACATACATTGATAGGTTGAAAATCGCCATTGCACCGATGTCTCTCATGCGAAAGTAGCAAACTCACTTGTGTTATGATGTGAATAGAAACAACGAATGGGCCACAAATACCCAGTCGAGGACATGTAGAAAAGTAGATTTACTCTTTAAGATTTTCCCTTTGGTCTATATGCCCCAGAGATAATATCATCATAGATGCCCCAAGGAATAATACCGTCCTAAGTACAAATGTTAGAGTTGGGTTATGTTATTAGGTTAGGTTACGAGGTGTCTGGTAGTCCGATCGCCAATCTGCCTGCCCAGCGTGGCGATTACGGCACGCGATAGGCCTATGTCAGCAGTGGACTACCGCAGCTGTTATGTGTGCACGTTATATAAGTGTAGTATAAGTCGAAAGCGGCATAAGCTTTTGTCGGTGCAACATCTAAGTAAGTAAGCTTGGTTGTGTAACAGCCTTCGACTAAATGCTGCCCCCTGCAGCTCTTCTCATAGTTTTTTGTAGTTAACATGAAACCTAGTGTGTTTCTAAAATAATGCTAGCCTTAGTTACACCTTACAGCATCAGCTACCGCCAGTGAAAATTCCCGTCAAAATCGGTCCAGACGTTTCAGGTGTCTGTGTCCGTTTGTTCAGCTAATCTCTGAGACAGCTAGACCGATTTCAACGGGACTTACACTGGCAGAGAAAGCCTGTTTCAATGGCGTAACGTGGGATCGTGAAGCTAGTTTTATTTTAGAAACAATCTATACATTCCTCAATACAGAGGTGACAGAAGTCTGAACGATTAAATCCTTCCGACCCACCTTTCACCGAAGGTTTTGGGAAAACGTGACAGGTAGCGACTTATCGTTGTTTTTGCGTAGATTGTTAAAAAATAAAACAGTTAAAACATGTCAGTTTCCATTTGTGTAAAATATAACACCAATACAACAAATTATTAGTAAATTTCTTAGTTCGGAAAGGACATAGTTTTAATTAGAGTTTCAGCTCAATGTCAATATCGCATCGCATCCTTCATTACTAGATCAGGGCTCCCCAATTGGACCTGGTGACGCCGAGAGACGTGGGGGGTCATGAGTGGCGCAGCAGCTCGGATACCTGGCGAGGAACGTGCAAATATCTTATCTAAATGTTTATATCATTTTGAATATTAATTATGTCATGGTTAGGAGCTAGATATCAGTTACGTAACAAAGTGCTCTGATATATCCTGTTATTCACATCCATTCACATCTTTACGGTATATTATCTTAACCGGTGTTGTTAGGACCTAGCCCAAACAAAATGAGCTAATCCTGCAAGTGATACAGTATCACAGAACAGGCTCGATTTCAGTGATACTATTCATTCTGTGTTATAGTGCTACGAACGCGGTTAGTTTGGTATATACATAAAAGCAGCCTATGAAAGTCCATTTCAGAGTTGATTCTACAGGCTTCTCTACGCGATCATTCAGGCCGATTGGCGATCGCTTTGTCTCAGTTGCTCATTTTAATCTGGTATTTTTCGAGATAGGTAGGGCTCTCCTCTGTCGCCTCGGACACTCACGGACAGAAGGTTCGTATGCATGTAAATCATCAACCCCTATAGCTTCGAGGCAGGGTCGCTGGCAACTAAGCTGCAGGGGTCGGTTGTGACCTGCTCCTCCACGCTGCAACTGCGCCCGTCCGGGGGAGTGGGCGCTGCCCCCTCCCGCCGCTGCTGGCCCCAGACTGCGACAGCAGCCGTCCAAGTGCACCGACGTACATAGGTAGCAGGTGCCAGCCACCGTCTCTTAATCAAAGAAAGTCACGATAGCCAATCTTTAATCTTGAAACTACTTGAAGTTGTTATAAGTTTAAATCTGAAAACTAACTCTGCCCTCACTGTACATATTATAAGTAGCTACTTATCTCTGTTTTAATAATGTTAATGTTGAAAGATACACGAAAACGCATAATAAGTATGAGATTGCGATATCTATATGTACACTGGTGTGCATGTGATAACGTTAGTAAAAATGAGTGTAATCTGCGTATACGACAGGTCATATTCAATAATAAAATACTAAAAAGTATAAAACATCAAAATCTCAATATTTAAACAGAAACATACATCTAAAGATGTCTACCATCTTCCAATCGATAAATGTTGTCATTCAATAAATGACCTTTCATCTAACAAAGTGTAATTGCAATATCTCATGTGACATGTACTTCTTATCATGATCATCGTCATCATAACAGTCTAACAAGAAGTCTACTGCTGAACATACGCCTCTCCTAAGGATCGCCATAGAAAGGTCAGTGTCATTTGCACCCATCGACTTCCCGCAATGTTCTGCAGGTCGTCGCAGCATCTTGCGGGAGACATTCTAATACAGACAGTTGTATAATCATTGACTAAGAAAGATATATTAATTAATAATAATACAAAATTAAATAAGTAAAGAATTCATTTATTAATTTAAAGAATTCATTAGTTAATTTATAATATACTTAATATAATATACTTTATAGAAATATGTATATATATCAACAAAAATCAGGGTGCTATATACTCTTTCAAGGTGTGTAAATATTTTTTAAGAACTTCAAATAGAATTTTATATTCTTTTCTCAGTAATGTACATATACAAGCAAATAAATAAATAAATACGTTAATATGACACCTAGAACTGAGGTGATCGTGCCCGACTAATGTCTGGAAAAGAGTTCATGTTATTATTTCAACATTATAAAAATTTCTTTCGCCTGTTTTATCTCCGCTAGAGATAGACTCTGTGTCGATAGACGAATTTAAATTCTTATTCCAATTAATAAATATACACATACTGTTGTCAAGGGTCAGACAAATCAAAAATCAAACTTAGACTTCAATAATGTTTATTGATCCATACTAACAACATTAATTAAAATATTAAAACAAATGTAGTTTTTAATTGTATGTTGCGTCTAACATCAAACATGATTGCAGCATCGAATACCCCCGGCTAGTTTGTCAATACAACATCCCTTTTAAGCCAATGTTAAAATAATATTTTTACATTAGAAATATTATTAAAAGTACCAATTTTATAAATAGGCCGAATATTAATTTAAATTAAATGTTTCACTATTAATTTATACAATTATCTAGTAAAATTAGTAAACTATAATTGACCGTTTAACTTGAACACTGAACATCTTTCAAAACAACGTCCTTTTAAAACCAATGTTAAGATAGTATTATTATATAAGAAATCTTATTACAAATACTGTTTTTATAAATAGCCTCAGTATATTAAAATTAAATATTAAAAACAATGGGTTTATAATTATCCATTAAAACTATGTAAACATTAATTAACGCAATAGCTATGAACACTGAAAATTAGACAAAACAATATCTCTTTTTAGGCTTATGTTAAAATACCATTGGACACATGGCCATAAATGGCCTTAGTTACATTTGGATTGAATAATTAAGTATGAATTTGTAATTATATCTCAAGGCTCTCTTAACATTAATTAACCCAGCAATACATACGTAGAAACATACATTGATAGGTTGAAAATCACATACATTGCACCGATGTCTCATGCGTAAGTAGCAAACTCACCTGTGTTATGATGTGAATAAGAAACAACGAATGGGCCACAAATACCCAGTCCTGAGACATGTAGAAAAAGTAGATTTATTTCCTTTAAGATTTTCCCTTTAGTCTATATGCCCCAGGAATAATATCATGATAGATGCCCCAAGGAATAATACCCGTCCTAAGTACAAATGTTAGGTTAGGTTATGTAAGGTTAGGTTGCGAGGTGTCTGGTAGTGCGATCGCCAATCTGCCTGCCAAGCGTGGCGATTACGGCACGCGAGAGGCCTAAGTCCAGCAGTGGACTACTGCAAGCTGTTATGTGTGTACGTTATATAAGTGTAATGTATAAGTCGAAAGTAACATAAGCTTTTGTCGGTGCAGCATCTAAGTAAGTAAGCTTAGTTGTGTAACAGCCTTCGACTAAATGCTGCCCCATGCGGCTCTTCTCGCGGTTTTGTAGTTAACGCGAAACCCTAATTATTATTTCTAAGATAATGCTAGCCTTAGTTACACCTTACAACATCAGCTACCGCCAGTGAAAGTTCCGTCAAAATCGGTCCAGACGTTTCAGGTGTCTGTCCGTTTGTTCCGGCTAATCTCTGAGATGGCTAGACCGATTTCAACGGGACTTACACTGGCAGAAGCTGATTTTTTGTGGCGTAACGTGGGATCGTAGGCTAGTTTTATTTTAGATACATATTCACATACATTCCTCCAATACAGAGGTAGACAGAAGTCTAGACGATTAAATCCTTCCGACCCACCTTTCACCGAAGATTTTGGGACAACGTGACAGGTAGCGACGAGCTTATCGTTATTTTTGCGTAGATTGTTAAAGAAATAAAACAGTTAAACATGTCAGTTTCCATTTATTATAAAATATAACACAATACAACAAATTATTAGTAAATTTCTTAGTTCGGAAAGGACATAGTTTTAATTAGAGTTTCAGCTCAATTTCAATATCGCATCGCATCGTTCGTTACTAGATCCAGGGCTCCCAATTGGACCTGGTGACGCCGAGGACGTGGGGTCCGTGCAGTGGCGCAGCAGCTCGGATACCTGGCGAGGAAAGTGCAAATATCTTAACGTTTTAAATGTTTATATATCATTTAGAATATTAATTATGTCAAGGTTAGAACTAGATATCAGTTACGTAACAAAGTGCTCTGATATATCCTGTTATTCACATCCATTCACATCTTTACGAGTATATTATCTTAACCGGTGTTAGGAGCTAGCCCAAACAAAATGAGCTAATCCTGCAAGTGATACTGATATCACAGAACGGGCTCTACCGATTTCAGTGATACTATTCATTGTGTTATGCTACGAACGCGGTTAGTTTGAGTATATACACAAAAACAGCCTATGAAAGTCCATTTCAGGATTGATTCACAGGCCTTCGCGATCGCCCAGCTGATTGGCGATCGCCTTGTAACCAGTTTGCTCATTTTAATCTGGTATTTTTCGAGATAGGTAGGTAGGGTTTCTCCTGTCGCTCGAGACACTCACGGACAGAGAGGATTCACGCACATGTAAATCATCAACCCCTAGCTTCGAAGGCGGGTCGCTAGCAACCGTTACGGGGTCAGTTTGTGACCTGCTCCTCTACGCTGCACCGGTGCCTGTCCTGGGGAGTGGGTGCTGCCACCTCCCGCCGCGCACCAGCCCCGGAACTGCGACAGCCGTCAAGTGCACCGACGTACATAGAGTATTTAGAGGTGCCTTCACAAGCCAATCCAAGAAAGTCACGATAGCCAATCTTTAATCTTGAAACTACTTGAAGTTGTTATAAGTTTAAATCCTAGAAACTTCTAACTCTGCCCTCACTGTACATATTATAAGTAGCTACTTATCTCTGTTTTAATAATGTTAATGTTGAAAGATACACGAAAACCCATATAATAAGTATGAGATTGCGATATCTATATGTACACTGGTGTGCATGTGATAATGTTAGTAAAATGAGTGTAATTTGCGTATATGACAGGTCATATTCAATAATAAAATACTAAAAAGTATAAAACATCAAAATCAATATATTTAAACAGAAACATACATCTAAAGATGGTAGACCAATCGATAAATGTTGTCATTCAATAAATGACCTTTCATCTAACAAAGTGTAATTGCACATCTCGTGATTGCAGCATCGAATACCCCCGGCTAGTTTGTCAACACAACATCCTTTTAAGCCAATGTTAAAATAATATTTTGACATTAGAAATATTGAGTACTAATTTTATAAATAGGCCGAATATTAATTTAAATTAAATGTTTCATCATTAATTTATACAATTATCTAGTAAAACTTAGTAAACTATAATTGACCGTTTAACTGAATTGAACATCTTCAAAACAACGTCCCTTTTAAAACCAATGTTAAGATAGTATTATTATATAAGAAATCTTATTACAAATACTGTTTTTATAAATAGCCTCAGTATATTAAAATTAAATATTAAAACAATGGGTTTATAATTATCCATTAAAACTATGTAAACATTAATTAACGCAATAGCTATGAACACTGAAAAATTAGACAAAACAATATCCTTTTTAGGCTTATGTTAAAATACTATTGACACATGGCCATAAATGGCCTTAGTTACATTTGATTGAATAATTAAGTATGAATTTGTAATTATATCTCGCTGTTTCTTAACATTAATTAACGCAATAATACATATGTAGAAACACACATTGATAGGTTGAAAATCACATACATTGCACCGATGTCTCAGCGTAAGTAGCAACTCACTTGTGTTATGGAATAAGAAACAACGAATGGGCCACAAATACCCAGTCCCGAGACATGTAGAAAAGTAGATTTACTCTTAACATTTTCCTTTAGTCTATATGCCCCAAGTAATAATATCATCATAGATGCCCCAAGGAATAATACCCGTCCTAAGTACAAATGTTAGGTTAGTTGTTAGGTTAGTTGCGAGGTGTCTGGTAGTGCGATCGCCAATCTGCCCGCCAAGCGTGGCGATTATGGCACGCGAGAGGCTCATGTCCAGCAGTGGACTACTGCAAGCCGTTATGTGTACGTTATAAGTAATGGCGTCGAAAGTAACATAAGCTTTTGTCGGTGCAGCATCTAAGTAAGTAAGCTTAGTTGTGTAACAGCCTTCGACTAAATGCTGCCCCTGCGGCTCTTCCTCGCGGTTTTATAGTTAACGCGAAACCCTAATTATTGTTTCTAAAATAATGCTAGCCTTAGCTGCAATTTTACAACATCAGCTACCGCCAGTGAAAGTTCCACAAAATCGGTCCAGACGTTTCAGGTGTCTGTCCGTTTGTTCCGGCTAATCTCTGAGACGGCTAGACTGATTTCAACGGGACTTACACTGGCAGAGATTTTTTTTGTGGCGTTACGTGATCGTGGGTTGGCTTTTTATTCAGAAACATATTCACACATATTTCTCCAATACAGAGGTAGACAGAAGTCTAGACGATTAAATCTCTTCCGACCCACCTTTCACGAAGATTTTGGGACAACGTGACAGGTAGCGACGAGCTTATCGTTGTTTTTGCGTAGATTGTTAAAAGAATAAAACAGTTAAAACATGTCAGTTTCATTTATTATAAAAATATAACACAATACAACAAATTATTAGTAAATTTCTTAGTTCGGAAAGGACATAGTTTTAATTAGAGTTTCAGCTTCAATTTCAATATCGCATCGCATCCTTCGTTACTAGATCCAGGCTCCCACTGACCTGGTGACGAGGACGTGGGGTCCGTGCAGCAGCAGCAGCTGATACCTGGCGAGAACGCAAATATCTTAATGTTTTAAATGTTTACATCAGAATATTAATTATGTCATGATTAGGAACCAGATATCAGTTACGTAACAGTGCTCTTGATATATCCTGTTATTCACATCCATTCACATCTTATTACGAGTATTATCTAACCGGTGTTAGAGAGCTATCAAACAATGAGCTTAATCCTGCAGTGATACTGATATCACAGAACGGGCTCTACTGATTTCAGTGATACTATTCATTGTGTTATAGTGCTACGAACGCGGTTAGTTTGAGTATATACACAAAAAACAGCCTATGAAAGTCCATTTCAGGATTGATTCTACAGGCTTCCGCGATCATTCAGGGCCGATTATGATCGCTTTGTCACCAGTTTGCCCATTTTAATCTGGTATTTTTCGAGATAGGTAGGTAGAGGCTCTCCTCTGTCGCCTCTCGAGACACTCACGGACGAGAGGATCTGTATAATACGTAAATCATCAACCCCTAGCTTCGAAGGCGGGGTCGCTAGCAACTGCTACGGGTCAGTTTGTGACCTGCCTCCACGCCGTAGCTGTGCCTGTCCCGGGAGTGGGCGCGCCCCCTCCCGCCGCGCACCAGCCCCCGGAACTGCGACACGTCCAAGTGCACCGACGTACATAGAGTATTTAGAGGTGCTTCTTCACAAGCCAATCCAAGAAAGTCACGATATTGAATCTTAATCTTGAAACTACTGAAGTTGTTATAAGTTTAACTTAGAAACTTAATCCTGCCCTCACTGTACATCTTATGTTAGCCACTTATCTCTGTTTTAATAATGTTAATGTTGAAAGATACACGAAAACGTAATAAGTATGAGATTGGTGATATCTATATGTACACTGGTGTGCATGTGATAATGTTAGTAAAATGAGTGTAATCTGCGCATACGACAGGTCATATTCAATAATAAAATACTAAAAAGTATAAAACATCAAAATCTCAATATATTTAAACAGAAACATACATCTAAAGATGGTAGACTGACCGATAAATGTTGTCATTCAATAAATGACCTTCATCTAACAAAGTGTAATTGCAATATCTCATGTGACATGTGTACTTTATCATGATCATCGTCATCATAACAGTCTAACAGAAGTCTACTGCTGAACATACGCCTCTCCTAAGATCGCCACAGAAAGGTCCGGTGTCATTTGGTAATTTGAGTCGATTTCCGCAATGTTCTGCAGGTCGTCGCAGCATCTGCGGAGACATTCTAATACAGATAGTTGTATAATCATTGGACTAAGAAAGATATATTAATTAATAATACAAAATTAAATAAGTAAAGAATTCATTTATTAATTTAAAGAATTCATTAGTTAATTTATAATATACTTAATATAATATACTTTATGGAAATATGTATATATATCAACAAAAATCAAATTGCTATATACTTTTCAAGGTGTAAATATTTTTAAGAACTCAAATGGGAATTTTATATTCATTTCTCCAATGTATGTACATATACAAGCAACAAATAAATAAATACGTTAATATGACACCTAGAACTGAGGTGATCGTACCTGACTAATGTCTAGGAAAAAGAGTTCATATTGTATTTCAACATTATAAAAATTTCTTTCGCCTGTTTTATCTCCTTGCTAGATAGACTTGAAGGATAGACGAATTTAAATTTTTATTCCTTTTAATAAATATACTCATACTGGTTGTCAAGGGTCAGACAAATCAAAATCAAACTTAGACTTCAATAAATATTGATCCATACTAACAACATTAATTAAAATATTAAAACAATGAAGTTTTTAATTGTATGTTGCGTCTAACATCAAACATGGTTGCAGCATCGAATACCCCCTGGCTATTTGTCAATACAAATATCCCTTTAATAATGTTAAAATAATATTTTACATTAGAAATATTATTAAAAGTACCATTTTATAAATAGGCCGAATATTAATTTAAATTAAATGTTTCACTATTAATTTATAATTATCAGTAAAACTTAGTAAACTATAATTGACTGTTAACTTGAACACTGAACATCTTCAAAACAACCTTTTAAAACCAATGTTAAGATAGTATTATTTTATAAGAAATCTTATTACAATACTGTTTTTATAACAGCCTCAGTATATATTAAAATTAAATATTAAAAACAATGGATTTATAATTATCCATTAAAACTATATAAACATTAATTAACGCAATAGCTATGAACACTGAAAATTATAGACAAAACAATATCTCTTTTTAGGCTTATGTTAAAATACCACATTACATGGCCATAAATGGCCAAGTTACACGGTGATTGAATACTATATGACTTGTAATTATATCTTCAAGGCTCTCTTTAACATTAATTAACCCAACAATACATACGTAGAAACATACATTGATAGGTTGAAAATCACATACATTGCACTGATGTCTCATGCAAGTAGCAAACTCACTTGTGTTATGGAATAAGAAACAACGAATGGGCCACAAATACCCAGTCCTGAGACATGGAAAAGTAGATTTACCTTTAACATTTTCCACAAGTCTATATATGCCCCAAGCGAAGCGTGCGATGTAGAAAAGATGTAGAAAAAGTAGATTTACTTCTTTAACATTTTCTTTAGTCTATATGCCCTCAAGCGTGGCGATTACGGCACGCGAGAGGCCTATGTCCAATGGACTACTGCAAGCTGTTATGTGTGTACGTTATATAAGTGAAATGTATAACAGTGCAACATTTGCAACATAATAAAATAAAAAATTCGTTCATGCTGAACATTGGCCACACACACACACTTATGTCCCGGCTGGCTGAGTGGCTCCATGTCCCGCCATGTCGCGTGCGCGTAAAGCCGCAGAAGCGAGGAGGGCTGGTGGTGGTAGGGCGAGCCGAAGAGCACAGCCTGCTGTCCATCGAGCGGTAAGCCGCTGGCGCGCGCCGCGCGGGTGCGGTTGGCTTCGTGTGCGGCGCGCGGGCGGCCGGCAACACCTACACGCTCTACCATGTCGGACTCCTACCCGGGCGTGGACCAGAGTACAAGTTCACGGTGACGTGGACGACGCGCCCGCCACCGACGACAGCGATTCCGAATGATTCTGATTCTATAAATGTGTTAGAGAATAAAGTGTTTTTAGTAATTTTCCATAGAGTAACGCAACGATCGTTTTGCCAACGATATCCCAGTGGTATAGGTTACTGTTTGAGCCGATAAAAATGATATTTACAGTTCTTAAATGTTTGTTCGTTGACGCTAAAGTTACTGAACGGATTTGATCCTGTTTCATTCTCTAATGTCTTGTTTTTCAACTTATAAAATGACGCACGAATTCTATGATTCCTGCGTCGGATTCTTAAAATGGAACATTATTTGTTTGTGAATTGAAATTCATAGAAAGGATTATATGCGGTTTTCAGTCGTGACGTGGCTTAGACTTCTATAGTCTTACTTAAGAACTGCAATACATTTTGTCCCCTCAAAGTCTGTTTATAAATGGCCAGCGAGCCGCCCCTGACATCGCGCTACATATGTTTTTCTGTCGTAGTAACGTAAATTGTATCATGCTTCATACCTTTCAAAGTCACCAATTCTTTGAGGAAAAAATTTTGAAAATGCTGAGGGAGAGACATGATGTTGACGCAGACACGTTATGATGTTTACTTTTTAATTAATTTTAATGTCATAACCTAAAACATATAGAGAAATATTTTTATTATTATTTATTTGTAGTCATGATAGCCGAGTGGTTGGTGGTCGGAAATTGAGTCGAGAGACCTGGAGTTCGATCCCAGGTGGTGGCCTGTACCAATGGATTTAAAAAACTTATGTTCGAATTATATCGTTGGCTTGGACAAAGACAGCTGACGGCTCACCACCCGTCACAGCATTGTCCCCGAGGCCCTTCGGTGGAAGGTGGTCGAAGGACTTAATTGTCTAGATAGGACCTATATCTACTCCTGTATTGGGGAATAGCCTGAAGATATTTACTATTGAACATTTCCTTATATTCTCGCCATATTCATTCCTTCCTCTATGGCACGCTGCCTGCCAGTAAAATAATAATTATTATAAGAACACTAACGAGTGTCGCCGTG
>JAGSMR010000033.1:3847500-4093599 GCA_029286605.1 Sericinus montela | reverse complement strand
TTGTATCCAACGTCTCAGTTATAAATAGTACAGTTTATACTCTGGCAGGGCTAACGACCTGTAGCTATAATACGATGTAGAGAGAAATTAGAAATGTTTTGGTATTAAAATAATTCCGTACGTTGACGCTTTGATGTTATTTATTCCATCATAAATTAGATTTAATAAGAATAATAAAAAAAATTAAAATCCTTAAAACTTAACACAAACCATTCGTGCTAATTTGAACATAATTTTCTTTAGTATCTTAGTATTCTTTATTATCTGGGTTCTTCTCTTAAGAATTATTTGTACATAAGTAAAACCTTCAGTCATCTTATATTATCAGTATAAATATCTATACGTCCTTTGGGAGGGCTATGGTCAGTTATCTCAATTAAATAAAAAAGATTTTGTATAAAACGCAACGTGGCTGGCTCGCACCGAAGGGTTTTTTCAAAAACTTATGTACGAAATATATCGTTGGCTTTGACATAAAGACGGCGACGGGCTCATCACCTGTCACGTTGGTCTGAAAATATCTTCGGTGGAAGGTGGGTCGAAAAGACTTAATTGTGGCGTGAAGATATTTATTTATTATTTACTTAACATTTTTATTTCTTTCTTTCTAATCGTTCGCTGTAAAAAGTACTTCGGGCTGAGGGCTAGCTGTCGAGACATTGTTATATAAATGTATTAATATCTATATTTATACTATGTTGTATCCAACGTCTCAGTTATAAATAGTACAGTTTATACTCTGGCAGGGCTAACGACCTGTAGCTATAATACGATGTAGAGAGAAATTAGAAATGTTTTGGTATTAAAATAATTCCGTACGTTGACGCTTTGATGTTATTTATTCCATCATAAATTAGATTTAATAAGAATAATAAAAAAAATTAAAATCCTTAAAACTTAACACAAACCATTTACCCACGTGCTAATTTGAACATAATTTTCTTTAGTATCTTAGTATTCTTTATTATCTGGGTTCTTCTCTTAAGAATTATTTGTACATAAGTAAAACCTTCAGTCATCTTATATTATCAGTATAAATATCTATACGTCCTTTGGGAGGGCTATGGTCAGTTATCTCAATTAAATAAAAAAGATTTTGTATAAAAACGCAACGTGGCTGGCTCGCACCGAAGGGTTTTTTCAAAAAACTTATGTACGAAATATATCGTTGGCTTTGACATAAAGACGGCGACGGGCTCATCACCTGTCACGTTGGTCTGAAAATATCTTCGGTGGAAGGTGGGTCAAAGGGACTTAATTGTCTAGACTAGACCTCTATCTACATATATAAAAGTTACAACATATATAAAAGTTACAACATATATAAAAGTTACAACATATATAAAAGTTACAACATATATAAAAGAGGTTAGGGAAGAGCAGTACCTACTGACACAGGCTACTATGCCAGCATTTGTATACCAAGTCTCTTTTAAATCAAATAAAGATTATTATTATAAAAATAAACACTCAAAAGTACATAACTTTTTCCTTTATACTATTAGTTTGAAGTAGGATAAGCATGATTAATATCAGAAAATGTTTCCATTTCATGTTTTGGAGTTATCTAACGCGGAACGTCTTGTGTGTTGTCTAATTAACACTTGTTTTCGAACGCCTAATTAAAATTTAACGTCAGCTAATTGGCCGGTTGCCATATTCGAGCTTAGGTCGTTTAAATAGATCGCATATAAATCAATACATTTTTTTTGTATCACATATGTTCATACAATTTACTATACTGAGTTAGGCAGAGGTCAAGATAATGATGGATTATTTGACGCAGTGACGTGGTAAGCCCATCGCCATCTTCTCGCGCAAGCTAATGGTACAATATACTTTTACATACATATATATATATATACATATATATATATACATATATATATATACATATATATATATATATATACATATATATATATATATACATATATATATATATATACATATATATATATACATATATATATATATACATATATATATATATATATATACATATATATATATACATATATATATATACATATATATATATATATATATATATATACATATATATATATACATAAAATCTTATGTTATTTTAATGGATTAACATTAAGTCACAGTAGTCGAGTGGTTGGGTGATCGGAATTCGAGTCGAGAGACCCAAGTTCGAACCTCAGGTGGCAGGCTCGTACCAATGGGTTTTTTCAAAAACTTATGTACGATTTATATTATTGGCTTGGACATAAAGACAGGCTCACCACCTGTTACGTCGCGTAAAATTTTTTGGATGCAAAGTGTGTCGAAGGCTCCTAATTGTCTAGACTAGACCTCTATCTACATATATAAAAGTTACAACATATATAAAAGTTACAACATATATAAAAGTTACAACATATATAAAAGTTACAACATATATAAAAGTTACAACATATATAAAAGTTACAACATATATAAAAGAGGTTAGGGAAGAGCAGTACCTACTGACACAGGCTACTATGCCAGCATTTGTATACCAAGTCTCTTTTAAATCAAATAAAGATTATTATTATAAAAATAAACACTCAAAAGTACTTAACTTTTTCCTTTATACTATTAGTTTGAAGTAGGATAAGCATGATTAATATCAGAAAATGTTTCCATTTCATGTTTTGGAGTTATCTAACGCGGAACGTCTTGTGTGTTGTCTAATTAACACTTGTTTTCGAACGCCTAATTAAAATTTTAAAACTGAATATGTCCATATACCCACAACCTAATTTGAACATAATTTTCTTTAGTATCTTTTTGGGTTCTTCTCTTAAGAATTATTTGTACATAAGTAAACCTTCAGTCATCTTATATTATCAGTATAAATATCTATACGTCCTTTGGGAGGGCTATGGTCAGTTATCTCAATTAAATAAAAGATTTTGTATAAAACGCAACGTGGCTGGCTCGCACCGAAGGGTTTTTTCAAAAACTTATGTACGATCGATATCAATAATTTGAACATAATTTTCTTTAGTATCTTTTTGGGTTCTTCTCTTAAGAATTATTTGTACATAAGTAAACCTTCAGTCATCTTATATTATCAGTATAAATATCTATACGTCCTTTGGGAGGGCTATGGTCAGTTATCTCAATTAAATAAAAGATTTTGTATAAAACGCAACGTGGCTGGCTCGCACCGAAGGGTTTTTTCAAAAACTTATGTACGATCGATATCAATAATTTGAACATAATTTTCTTTAGTATCTTTTTGGGTTCTTCTCTTAAGAATTATTTGTACATAAGTAAACCTTCAGTCATCTTATATTATCAGTATAAATATCTATACGTCCTTTGGGAGGGCTATGGTCAGTTATCTCAATTAAATAAAAGATTTTGTATAAAACGCAACGTGGCTGGCTCGCACCGAAGGGTTTTTTCAAAAACTTATGTACGATTTATATTATTGGCTTGGACATAAAGATAACGACGGGCTCACCACCCGTCATGTTATCCCAAAAATGTCTTTGGTGGAAGACAAGACGGTGTCAATGTGGAGACATATTTGTCATCACAGTGGGTCGAAAGTTATTTTTTTTTTAAATAAAACGATTTTCGTATCGGATTCGGAAACGATTTTCGGATTTTATCGGATGCTTTACAGTATCCGTGGTCACAGGGGGACTCTCCCGGTAAAAACTAATTAAAAACGCGATAAAATCCGAAAATCGTTGTATTTAAGGTGTGTAGTATTCGCGTAAATACAAGAAATCATTAGGTTTTTTAGTCTAATGGTTTGTGGTGCAGATTCGAGCCCGTTTTTCAACTGCTGTGTAGGTTGGAGTGGTTGACAGGAACGGTAATAATGTTATTTATTTAATATTCCTTAAAAATGTATCATTAATAAGCCTGAGTGAAATGCGTGTTGTAAGCACTAAAACTGTTCACACATTTGACCACTTATTACCAATATAATATTTAAACGGCCTAAATAAAACAGGGCTACTACTTATTACCAATGTAATATTTAAACGGCCTAAATAAAACAGGGCTACTACTTATTACCAATATAATATTTAAACGGCCTAAATAAAACAGGGCTACTACTTATTACCAATGTAATATTTAAACGGCCTAAATAAAACAGGGCTACTACTTATTACCAATATAATATTTAAACGTCACGATAGCTGAGTGGCTGGGTAATCGAAATTCGAGTCATAAGACCCGAGTACGATCCTCAAGACTATTGGATTTTTCGAAAACGATGTACGATTATTATCGTTGGCTTGGACATAAAGATAACGACGGGCTCACCACCCGTCATGTTATCCCAAAAAAATGTCTTTGGTGGAAGACAAGACGGTGTCAATGTGGAGACATATTTGTCATCACAGTGGGTCGAAAGTTATTTTTTTTTTAAATAAAACGATTTTCGTATCGGATTCGGAAACGATTTTCGGATTTTATCGGATGCTTTACAGTATCCGTGGTCACAGGGGGACTCCCCCGGTAAAAACTAATTAAAAACGCGATAAAATCCGAAAATCGTTGTATTTAAGGTGTGTAGTATTCGCGTAAATACAAGAAATCATTAGGTTTTTTTTAGTCTAATGGTTTGTGGTGCAGATTCGAGCCCGTTTTTCAACTGCTGTGTAGGTTGGAGTGGTTGACAGGAACTGTAATAATGTTATTTATTTAATATTCCTTAAAAATGTATCATTAATAAGCCTGAGTGAAATGCGTGTTGTAAGCACTAAAACTGTCTACACATTTGACCACTTATTACCAATGTAATATTTAAACGGCCTAAATAAAACAGGGCTACTACTTATTACCAATATAATATTTAAACGGCCTAAATAAAACAGGGCTACTACTTATTACCAATGTAATATTTAAACGGCCTAAATAAAACAGGGCTACTACTTATTACCAATGTAATATTTAAACGGCCTAAATAAAACAGGGCTACTACTTATTACCAATGTAATATTTAAACGGCCTAAATAAAACAGGGCTACTACTTATTACCAATATAATATTTAAACGGCCTAAATAAAACAGGGCTACTACTTATTACCAATGTAATATTTAAACGGCCTAAATAAAACAGGGCTACTACTTATTACCAATGTAATATTTAAACGGCCTAAATAAAACAGGGCTACTACTTATTACCAATGTAATATTTAAACGGCCTAAATAAAACAGGGCTACTACTTATTACCAATGTAATATTTAAACGGCCTAAATAAAACAGGGCTACTACTTATTACCAATATAATATTTAAACGTCACGATAGCTGAGTGGCTGGGTAATCGGAATTCGAGTCATAAGACCCGAGTACGATCCTCAAGACTATTGGATTTTTCGAAAACGATGTACGATTATTATCGTTGGCTTGGACATAAAGACGGCGACGGGCTAACCACCTGTCATGTTGTCCCGAAAATATCTTCGGTGGAAGGTGGGTCGAAGGGACTTAATTGTCTAGACTAGACCTCTGTCTACCCCTGTATTGGGAATTGCGTGAAGATATTTTTTTTATTTAAAAGTGTGGTAACGGCGTAAGAATATTGCCACCCCCTTTCTTCCCGGGGAGTGTCGTAAGAGGTGAGTAACGGAACCAACTTTGAATATCGTTATTGCAACCGAAAGATGGTGGGATAAGCATTTCTCAATAAATATCAGACCAAAATAATCATACCGAAGATGGGCAGCAACGTCCGAGGTGCTAGTGGTCTGATACTGCGATCGCCAATCCGCTTGCCAAGCGTGAAGATAATGGCAAATCCTCCCTACGGGAGAGGCCTATATTCAGCAGTGGACTTTAATAGGCCATTATCTTTGAATGTATGTACTACTAATCTTCAAGTCGATTCCTATACTGGCGTAAACAGAGTTCTTGATAATTAAGCCCTTTACAACGAACAGATGGTGAGCCTGTCGCCGTCTTTACGCGTATATGCAAAGATTTAAATCGTACCTAAGTTTTAAAAAAACCCACCGATTTCAAGGATTTTCCTGAGGTTACTTTAACGACGATCGATCGTTACCAGAACGGTAAATGTCAGTTGTGAAATACAAATAAATAAATAAATATCTACACGCAATTCCCAATACAAGAGTAGACAGAGGTCTAGTTTAGACAGTTAAGTCTCGATCCTCCTTTCACCGAAGATATTTTCGGGACAACGTGACAGGTAAGTTTTTAAAAAATCCCTTTGGTACGTGCCTGCCACCTGGGGATCGAACTCGGGTCTCTCGACACGAAATTCCGACCACCCAACCACTCGACTATCGTGATTCTCTACAATAAATATCAGAAAACATGTATGTATAAATGCAGGAGATACAGGTAAAATATCACTGTACTCTCAAAGTATCGAGTCAAAACGTTTACTTCAATAATGCGTCTGCGCAGATAAAGTGTCGTGCGTGATCAATAAATCTGTGTAAGGGGGAGAGGAAGAGAACAGAGGAAACGTGGAGGGGGGGGGGTTACATGACCCACTTCCCGGCTAATTGTGGGCAAGTGCTCGTTACGGAACAGACAGCAATCTTCCATCATGCCATCCAATGGACATATCGTAACGGTAGTTATTTTAGACGATAAGTCACGATAGCCGAGTTGTTGGGTGGTCGGAATTTCGAGTCGAGAGACCCGAGTTCGATCCCCAGGTGGCAGTACCAATGAGTTTTTGAAAAACTTATGTACGAATTTCATCGTTGGCTTGGACATAAAGGCGGCGACGGGCTCACCACCTGTCACGTTGTCCCGAAAATATCTTCGGTGGAAGGTGGGTCAAAGGGACTTAATTGTCTAGACTTGACCTCTGTCTACCCCTGTATTGGGAATTGCGAGAAGATATTTATTTATTATTTATTTATAGTTATTTTAGACGGTAGACAGATTGGACATGGTTGCATTCTCATAAAACAAGACAAGCTTCAGAGCTTGCTACTAGATTTTTTTTTATCTTAAGTTAAGTAAGTTAAGCAGGTCGGTTTAATAGAATGGCCGGACGGACTCATATTATATTTGTATACATGAAATATGGGAAAATACAAGTTTCAGTACAACTTGAGAAGGGTGAAAGTCAGATGATTTTCAATGCTGGATGGTATCTACTTTCATTGGAAAAAGTATTAAGGAAATCCTTACAGTTTAAGAGCCAGTGCCGTATCATTAAGGGTGCTGTGAAAATGTGGTTTTTGGATCACGATACTCGTACATATACATGCTGTATATAAATACATTGATAAATGCTAGGCCGTGAGGGGCCTGCCTAGCATTACTACTTCGAAAAAAACGTAGCATTACTACTTCGAAAAAAAAAAAACGTAATATGGAAATATTGTTACAAAAGCAACAAATAGTAAAAACAAGTTGTTTTTACATTAAAGAGAAATAAGTTTAAAATTTCAACTGACACGGGCGGGATTCGAACCCGCGACCTTTCCCGTACCGTGGCAACGCTCCGAGCAACCGTTTAAAATTATTATCTTTAATCTGATAACAAAAAGTACACCATAACTTACTCGTATATGTTTTAAAATCAATAAAGATTACATAAAACAAGTTGTTGTTTTAAATTTTATATAATCCGTATCAGTCTAATGTTCTTCACTGACGTGTTATTTTGATCCAACGCTCCATTAGTGGATTATACGATTTAGAGCAGATTTTGGACATCGCCTGATTTTCAAGGGCTTCAGAATAATCCTATTGTGACTGCTAAGCGGGTCTAATACGCTTGGGTTTTCCGAAAAATGTTAAGACGTATGGTGAAGGTAATATTATATTTAAAGTGATGTTCAATCAATTATTAACTATTTATGTTACCTACATCCATAGAGTTTTTAAAGGTATGCTATATATCCGTAAGTTTTTAGTCACGATATCTTTGTGGTTAGGTGAACCGAATTCGAATTAAGAGACCCCGGGGTCTGGCTCTGGCTCTGGCTCTTACTAATGGGTTTTTCAAAACCTACATACGATTTATATCGTTGATTTTGAAATAAGACGGCGACAGGCTCACCACCTGTCACGTTGTACCAAAAAAACATCTTCGGTGAAAGATGGATCGAAAGAACTTAATCGTCTCTGTCCACCCCAGTATTGGGAATGGTGAATATGAAGTATGGCACACTTAAAAGCTGTTCAAAAGAAGCTGTCGGTCACTGATACCGTGACGTCGATAAAAATCTCTTCAATATTTGTTTTTTTTCGTGAATTAGTAAATAAGCAACTTTTACATCTTTACCGGAAGGGATATCCAAACTGAAGGTCGTCTAGTGTAGAGAGCGAGGTACGTGTTAAACTTAATTTATTAGCCAGAAATAAACTGTTTACATTTGTCTTCGCATCTGTTGTATGTTAATGAAACAGGTGATTAATTGGCTTGTGTTAAGAGCGACGTAATATAAAACTATTTAGTAGTCTTTGGTTTTGGCGAAAAACAAAACAGAATATTTAAAAAATGTTAACTTCTAATTTTTAACTACCAGAAGCTTATGATGGACTTCTCTTTGTAGCTTTCCAACGAACCTTCACTGCGGCGATCCACTAATGGGTGTGAGCAGTTCGTTTAGAAATTTTTAAAACGGGAGTTTGATATACCACGACATACTAATTTTATTTGTCAACATTTGTAGTGTGCACACTACTGTGTACTTATCTATGATAATTTTATGCTGATTTTTATGTCTTATTTCTATAAATAAAATTACACAAAATTAAAACATAATATAGTTTTCTTTTAATAATATGCGTCTTAAATACCGGGCCTTGAAGAAGGGCGGGCACAACCGTAGCAGAAACGGTCTATCTGAACACCGACGTTGAGTAGAGAGAGCACCTTATAATTCCCGCCATTGACGTACCCGGTGACCAATCTGTCTTCCCGTTTCCGGTTCCTTTCTTTAAGAAACTAGATAAACCTCCCTCAGTCCCTCTGATGTCCCCCGTACATTTGGGCACCAGTAATCACTTCCCTTAAGACGCACTGAAAGCTCGCTTAACGACTTTTTTTTTAATTTTCACGCATTGTCCAATACTAGCTACCTCCAGTAGACAAGTCCTTTCGACCTGAATTTTATCGGGGCTCATTTTAGGACACATGCTAGGTTGTAAACCTGTCACCGTCTTTATGTTCAAGCCAACGATACACAAGGTACATAAGTTTCGAAGAAAACTTATTGCTACTAGCCTAACTCCTGGAAGGCTGAAACTAGGATCTCTTGACTCTGAATTCCGATCACCCAACCACTCGGTTATGGTGACTTGTCAACTTCTCCTTGACAACTTCTCAAAGAGAGAAACAAAAAGGACAAAATTATTCCAACGTATATTTAAAAGATAATGACATACCATAAAACACTACACGAGCTACTGATAATGATAACGCTTGCTGCTGTATCTAAACAGCTTAATAGCGGATAATCTCCGGCGGCCTGAATCTGTAGCAAACATTGGCTCACACTCCGCACTGAGTTACGTGCTGACCTACAATCTAATAATAGCACAGCGATGCCCCGAGTTCATTAACTGATGAAGTTTGGACGCAATTCACGTACTTACTCTGATCCCAAAGTAGCTAAAGCACTTGTGTTACGGAATCTGAAACAACGAAGGTACAACAAACACAGACTCGAGATATTGTAGGAGAAGTAGTTGTACATTGACCCGCCCCAGAATCGAGCCCGAGACTTCAAAACTGACGACACCATGAAAACCGGACTGTACGGCGACACGGAGGTAGTTAATTTTATATATTTTTTATATTTATTTATTTATTTATAATAAATAAATAAATATAAAAAATATATAAAATACCTTCACGCAATTCCCAATACAGGGGTAGACAGAGGTCAAGTCTAGACCCTTTGACTCACCTTCCACCGAAGATATTTTCGGGACAACGTGACAGGTGGTGAGCCTGTCGTACAAAAGTTTTTGAAAAACTCATTGGTACTGCCACCTGGGGATCGAACTCGGGTCTCTCGACTCGAAATTCCGACCACCCATCGGCTATCGTAATAAATAAATAAATATCTTCACTCCCAATACAGGGGTAGACAGAGGCCTAGTCTAGACAATTAAATCCTTTTGACCCTCCTTCCACCGAAGACATTTTCGGGACAACGTAACAGGTGGTGAACCCGTCGCCGTCTTTTATGTCCAAGCCAACGAGTTTTTGAAAAGCTCATTGGTACGAGCCTGCCACCTGGGGATCGAACTCATTAAGTAATTCCGACCACCTAGCCACTCGGCTATCGTGACTTATTTAATTAGGGTAGTTCATTTACTATAATACTACTACATATACTACATACTATATGTACATATACTACATACTATATGTACATATACTACATACTATATGTACATATACTACATACTATATGTACATATACTACATACTATATGTACATATACTACATACTATATGTACATATACTACATACTATATGTACATATACTACATACTATATGTACATATACTACATACTATATGTACATATACTACATACTATATGTACATATACTACATACTATATGTACATATACTACATACTATATGTACATATACTACATACTATATGTACATATACTACATACTATATGTACATATACTACATACTATATGTACATATACTACATACTATATGTACATATACTACATACTATATGTACATATACTACATACTATATGTACATATACTACATACTATATGTACATATACTACATACTATATGTACATATACTACATACTATATGTACATATACTACATACTATATGTACATATACTACATACTATATGTACATATACTACATACTATATGTACATATACTACATACTATATGTACATATACTACATACTATATGTACATATACTACATACTATATGTACATATACTACATACTATATGTACATATACTACATACTATATGTACATATACTACATACTATATGTACATATACTACATACTATATGTACATATACTACATACTATATGTACATATACTACATACTATATGTACATATACTACATACTATATGTACATATACTACATACTATATGTACATATACTACATACTATATGTACATATACTACATACTATATGTACATATACTACATACTATATGTACATATACTACATACTATATGTACATATACTACATACTATATGTACATATACTACATACTATATGTACATATACTACATACTATATGTACATATACTACATACTATATGTACATATACTACATACTATATGTACATATACTACATACTATATGTACATATACTACATACTATATGTACATATACTACATACTATATGTACATATACTACATACTATATGTACATATACTACATACTATATGTACATATACTACATACTATATGTACATATACTACATACTATATGTACATATACTACATACTATATGTACATATACTACATACTATATGTACATATACTACATACTATATGTACATACGTAACGGATCTATCCAAAAACTCCAACCTTCAGAACTCTTAAACCTCCACGCTCGCCTGCTTGCAACTAAGCAATTGTTTTCTGAAAAACAAAATCAGGAATAGTTATTAATTAGAGAAGTGCCTTGATAAGAATTACCTCTGAAAATAAGTTGGTTTCATGTAAATAATTTGTAAAATATTTTGAAACTTATATCTTGAAGCCATTCCCAATTCAGAAATAGACTGAGGTCTGGACAATTAAGTCCTTTCGACCCATATTCCACCGGGGATATTTCCTGGGACAACGTGACAGGTGGTGAGCCTCTCGCCGTTTTTATGAGCAAGTCAACGGCCCATCATCTGGGGATCGAACTCCGGTCTTTTGACTTCAATTTTATCGTGACCACTCTTTCATTCGTCTATATTCAAACTTTGTTCTTATGAATGTATACACAGGCAAACACACTCGCACGCACGTATGCACTTACGCAAACATATACATACACACACACACACACTCATAAGTCGTGTTTAAAAGAAATTAATAATGTTTAACTTTATTATTGTCTTTTGTGTCACTGAATATTGGTTTACCTAAAAGAATACGAGTTCCCTTTTACTTTTAAAAGTTATTTTAGTGAACGTGAGATATAATTGCTTAATCATATCACTCCTACTGAAAAATACTTGATTTAATCCAGTTACTAAATACTGGCTCGGACGGAGATGCATAACAACCTTCGATCACCTCGACGTGGAGAGCTACAGCGGCGTATCGGATTCAATACGATCCGCCTGTTGAATCGTAATAAGTGGCGATTGGCGAACTACCGGCCATGGCCAACTGGGGTGACCAACCTCGTCCGATTGGTGGATATTGTTTTTTTTACGCATTCATTGATAAATATTTTTGTGTACATTATACACAAAGTTATTTTATCAATGTACGAAAAGTATTCTTTGTTTTTAAGAATTTTAATGCCAGGAAAACTTCAAAATTTTGTAAATAAGTGTCATGTGGTCCAACTAAAATTGATTAAATACAGTTAATAATTTTTATCTTGATAATTGACGTCTATATAAAAAAAATTAATTGACGTATCGACAATTAATTCCTTTCGACCCACCTTTCACCGAAAACATTTTTTGGACAACGTGATAGGTGGTGAGCCCATTGCCGCCTTTAAGTCAAAACCTCGCTGGTTTAATTTTTTTTAAACTTTCTTTTGGAAAAAATCCATTATTACGAGCCTACCTCTTCACGATAGAATTCGAGTCTCTTGACTTGATTTCCGATTACCAACCACTCTGCTATCGTTGCCTAATTAAAGTTTTGAAATATTTGTAAGTCCAAGGAAGGTTTAAAAGATAATAAAATAGAAATAAATTGCTTTTATCATACAAGGAGTATACTTTTAAATTTTTTATTTAATTTTTCATTCTCTCTTTTCCACTCCATCTATTTTTTTAATTAAATGTATATTAATAACTAAAAATTCGTACGTATATTGGCGACAATACTGAAAAAGTACGTATCTTAATTGTCCCGTCGGGAAATCGAACCCGGGACCTCACAGCAGACGACACGATCTGCCTCGACGTTATTATTAAATTTCTCAATGTACATTTTCTTCACTATTCCTTCTTCACACATTCGTTAAACATGTCCGAACCATAATTGATGAAAGCAAAAGCTTAAAAAGTTATTTGAAAACAAACAACTTTTCAATTTGAAAACAAATAACTTTTCAATTGATCCTGTAAATATTTGCCTCGGAAATGGTGACTTTGTGCAGGACAGTCGCACGTCATTAAGTAAACAGGGCGACGCGAACATAAAGATACAATAAATCTTCTTCAGCAAGGCTATTGTGGTACAGCTGCAGCGAATTTACGAATTACAAAATCTAATATGTAGTCACGATAGTCGAGTGGTTTGGTGGTCGGAATTTCGAGTCAAGAGACCCTAGTTCGATCCCCAGGTGGCAGGCTCGTACCAAGGGGGTTTTATATCGTTGGCTTGCACATAAAGATGGCGACGGGCTCACCGCCTGTTACGTTGTAGCGAAAATATCTTCGGTGGAAGGTGGGTCGAAGGGACTTAATTGTCTAGACTACCCCTGTATTGGGAATTGCGTGAAAAAAATATTTTCATCTTATAAGTGACGATATTTATTATTATTATTATTAAGAACTTTTGTTTTTTCTCAGCTTTCAGCTGGTCATATTGCTGTTTACGGGCATATACCAAGTAAACAACTTTAAAACTATTAATAATGTTGGTAAGGACTATTTACTAATTAGGGTGAAAATATATTTTCATCTACTTGTAAAATTTCCTAACAATACGACAGGTGTTTAATATGACTGCTTTCTGCATACTTATGTATGTGTTTTCCTTAATATTCAAAAGTTTTAAACTGTGGTGAAGGTGTTTTGGGATGATTCCTGTGGTTGATAATACTATTGGTACTACGTAGACTTTATTTTGTTTCCATATTCTTGTTACCTCTTCTTTTAACTCGGCATATTTGTGTATTTTTTCTGTTATTGTTTTTGATATGTTATGCGTGTTAGGTACTGCAATGTCGATTAAGTAAGTTGTATTGTTAGTTTTATCTTGCAAAATAATATCTGGTCTATTGTAGTGTATTGTTTTATCTGTAAGAATAGCACGGTCGTAATAAAGTTTGTATGTAGAATTCTCTAATACTTTGTTAGGGGTATATTTATAGTACGGTGTATTGATGTCGTTTAAAAGTTTATGTTGGGTGGCTAGTTTTAAGTGTATAATATTGGCAACTTGGTTGTGTCTGTGGGTGTAATCAGTTTGTGTAAGGTGGGGACATGCTCCAGTTATGTGTTGAATTGTTTCAGACTGTGTATGGCATTTTCGGCATTTATCGTCTGCTAATGTTGGATCTTTAACAATATATTTACGGTAATTTCTTGTATTGATGACTTGATCTTGAATAGCCAAGATGAAGCCTTCTGTTTCAGGAAATAATGTACCTATTTTAAGCCATCTATTAGATGCTTCTTTGTCTATTAGTGTTTGTTCTAAGTCATGTGGGTGTCGTCCATGAAGTGTTTTTGTTTCCACTTTTCTATCGTGTCATGTTCTAGTTTGAGGGTGTTCATATTTGTGTTTTCGGTTAATTTAGATTGGATTAGGTTTAACGGTGTAAAGTTAATATCGTTTTGTACAATGGCTTTATGTATATTACTTTTGATTGACTTTTGTTGAAAGAAATTATGTAGATTTAAGACCTGTTTTTGCCATAAATCATGTATGTTTATGAGACCTCTGCCTCCGTTATGTCTTTTAATTGTTAAACGTTCTATTGCAGATTTTGGGTGATGGTTATTGTGTTTGGTAAGAATAATGCGTGTTGCCTGTTCTATAGTGTGTGTATATTTGTTTTGTTCCATTTTATGATACCAAATGAGTATGTGAGTATTGGGATACCGTCAGTGTTAATAGCTTTTATAAGGTTTTTGCCTGAAAGTCTCGTTTTACAAAGATGTGTTACTCTTTTTGTATTCTGTTATAAGGTTTTGCTTAATTTTGCTGTGATCTATGCCCTTTAGTTGGTAGTATCCCAAATACTTATACACATCACCTGGTTCCATTGCTGTTATAATTTTATTCTGCGTATCATCCAATGCGTAGTTTCCAGTTCGTATAGTGCCTTTAACAATGTGAAGTATTTTACATTTGTCTAACCTGAATTGCATGTTAATGTCGTTGCTAAATGTAGTCGTTATTTTTATTAATCTGTCCATTTCTTTCTCAGTTTTGGCGTATAATTTAATGTCGTCCATATAAATCAAATGGGATATTACTGTCTGGGTAGTATCATTTTAAGGCAATACCCAGCATTTTGGCTGTTAAGTAAATTTGATAGTGGGTTTAAAGCGAGGCAGAACCACAGTGGGCTCAGAGAATCACCTTGATAAATACCTTTTTAATATTTATTTCTCGTGTTCTAAATGTTGTGTGCTGGTGATTAATGTATAGTGTAGTTTTCCATAAGGGCATAATTTTTAAGGAATTGTATAATAGAGTTATTTATTTTATAAATTTTAAGTGTTTTGATTAACCAAGAGTGTGGAATACTATCAAACGCTTTTTGATAATCTATAAACGTACAATGTAAATTGCGTTTCTTCGTTCCTGTGTGTTTGTGTATCACAGAATCAATTATAAGTTGTTCTTTGCAACCCATGTGGCCTCGTCTGCATCCTTTTGTTCTTCTGCTATTATATTGTGTTTTTCCGTGTGCGTTCTGATTTTATGTGTAATAATTGACGTAAGTATTTTGTATATCGTTGGTAAACATGTAATAGGTCTATATTGTGAAGGTTTTGTAGTGTATTGTTCTTTTGGTAACATGTAGGTTATCCCTTTAACAATAAATTCAGGTATGTTTTGTTTTTGTAATATGATTTCTGTTAAATTCTTTGCTAAACGTTTGTGTAATACTACTAATTTTTTATACCAATAATTACAAATTTTGTCACTGCCTGGTGTTTTCCAGTTGTGTAATTTAGCAGTAATGTTCTTAACATCTTCCTCTGTAATATTTTCGAACTCCATTTCAGGGATCGAATTCCAACGTTTGCTTTCTTCACTTATCCATTCTGCTTCAGTGTTGTGTTGTATTTCATGCTCCCAAATGTTCGACCAGAATCTCTCAATCTCTTCAACAGCCGGTATTTCATTAGTTTCCACGTTTTTATTTCCTTTGCTTGTATTTAACTTTCTGTAGAATAATTTTTCATTGGTCGTAAATAGATTATTGTCTTCTTTCCTTTGTAATGCTTTTTTATACCTCTTAAGTCTATTAGCTTTGAGTGATAATTTTTGTTTTAATGTATCTAAGAATTCTTCCGGTTTTCTATTTTCGCCTTCATGTGTAGAATGTATTTTATTATTTTTAAAAATTAGTGTTACTCTTTCTACTACTTTTTTTGATCTATTATTATTGTGAATAAATTGGGTGAGTTTACCTATATCGGAGCGTAGCTTTTGTATATCTTTTTCCAGTCTAATTTGCCATGACGGTCTAACATAGTTTTTATGCCGTAATGTTTCATCAGTTTTTTTGATTTTATAGCCTAATTCTTGCGAAATGATTATTGCCGTACAGTATATGAGTGTGTGGATGTCTGTTAAGCGTACTTCGTCAGATATGTGCTGAGGTAGTATACTGTTGTTGAAAATGTTCACTAGTCGCTGGAGATCTTTACTATATCTTAATTTAGGTAGTTTCGGTCGGGCTGTTGGGTCCATCCCTGAGAATTCCAATAACTTTATGTGTAATATTATGTGTAATTTATGTGTAATAATTGACGTAAGTATTTTGTATATCGTTGGTAAACATGTAATAGGTCTATATTGTGAAGGTTTTGTAGTGTATTGTTCTTTTGGTAACATGTAGGTTATCCCTTTAACAATAAATTCAGGTATGTTTTGTTTTTGTAATATGATTTCTGTTAAATTCTTTGCTAAACGTTTGTGTAATACTACTAATTTTTTATACCAATAATTACAAATTTTGTCACTGCCTGGTGTTTTCCAGTTGTGTAATTTAGCAGTAATGTTCTTAACATCTTCCTCTGTAATATTTTCGAACTCCATTTCAGGGATCGAATTCCAACGTTTGCTTTCTTCACTTATCCATTCTGCTTCAGTGTTGTGTTGTATTTCATGCTCCCAAATGTTCGACCAGAATCTCTCAATCTCTTCAACAGCCGGTATTTCATTAGTTTCCACGTTTTTATTTCCTTTGCTTGTATTTAACTTTCTGTAGAATAATTTTTCATTGGTCGTAAATAGATTATTGTCTTCTTTCCTTTGTAATGCTTTTTTTATACCTCTTAAGTCTATTAGCTTTGAGTGATAATTTTTGTTTTAATGTATCTAAGAATTCTTCCGGTTTTCTATTTTCGCCTTCATGTGTAGAATGTATTTTATTATTTTTAAAAATTAGTGTTACTCTTTCTACTACTTTTTTTGATCTATTATTATTGTGAATAAATTGGGTGAGTTTACCTATATCGGAGCGTAGCTTTTGTATATCTTTTTCCAGTCTAATTTGCCATGACGGTCTAACATAGTTTTTATGCCGTAATGTTTCATCAGTTTTTTTGATTTTATAGCCTAATTCTTGCGAAATGATTATTGCCGTACAGTATATGAGTGTGTGGATGTCTGTTAAGCGTACTTCGTCAGATATGTGCTGAGGTAGTATACTGTTGTTGAAAATGTTCACTAGTCGCTGGAGATCTTTACTATATCTTAATTTAGGTAGTTTCGGTCGGGCTGTTGGGTCCATCCCTGAGAATTCCAATAACACTGTTTTAAATTTATTATTTAACTCTTTTGTTATCGTGTCTTCGTTAATATTTGGAGAATTGAGAGATTCTATTTCATTTTCAATAAGCAATGTAACTGTGTCTGTTTGCGTAGAAACTTCAGCGGTGTATTCATGGTTAGTATATAATGATGAACATATTTGAGATTCCATATATTGTTGTGTATGTGACAGTGATTGTGTTTGTGTGTTTGTGTAAGGGAGGTTAATTTGGGATTGAATGCACGTTAAATTTTCAGTGTCAAGTATACTTGGTGGTGGTGTCGTATTGTGTCTTATTTCCTGATTTGTATTTTCTTCCTGATTTAGTAATACTCGAATTTCTTCTTTCAATAGATTCAATGTTTCTTCGCTTAATAACTTATTTCGAATAATAACTCTCCTCTGATCGGATATTCTTTGTTCAGTCACATTTACGCCTGGGTATTTTTGGGTGAATTTTTTGTTATGTGGTAATAAGTGCGCATAATAAATAAATTTATTTCAGCTGACCATTTCATGCGCACTCTTGGTTTCCCAGCCTTTGTGGACGCAGGTAAAAAGGCCTTAGAGACCTCCTGCGCAACATCAAAGTGGGCGTCTACGGATTCCCTTGAGTCATCGCTAGTAGTTTTAAATGTTGGTGCAAATGACAATGTACTATTAGGACTGTATGGTTCTGTTAAGCTGGATGGGGATATTGTACCTCTATCAGGTGGTTTTTGTTTGGCTGTAACATTTTCGGATACCCCGGTGGGAGCCCGCCTAGTCAACTCCGCACCGCTGACGGTTCGCATGCTGTGACACCCAGCGTCAGCTCCAGGTGTGCCCCGGCGATCACCCCCGGGAAGCGGCTCTATACGTTTACGCTTAGACCTCGTCTCCATTTTTAATGGGTTACCCTTGCCTTGTTAGCCGTATAAGTTTCTATAATAATACGTGTCCGCCCCCCACGTGGGTCAGGTGGTCGACCCGGACGTAAGGTTGGATTTGAGGGGGCTTATTATTATTATTATTATTATAAAATCTAAATAATGCAACCATATATGTATATCCTATCTACATAAATTTGAAACGTTAAATATCAACTGTGCGTTAAATATCTACGATAGTACGAGAGGTTCGGTGAGCGGAATTCAATTCAAGAGTCCCAAGATAGATCTCCATTCCTCGTACCATTGGGTTTTTTTCCAAAAACTTATGTACGATCGATATCAATGGTTGAGACATAAAGACGGCGACGGGCTCATCACCTGTCACGTTGTCCCGAAAACCCCCTGTATAGGGAATTGTGTGAAGTTATAAATAAAAAATAAATAAATATCTTCACGCAATTCCCAATACAGGGGTAGACAAAGACCTACCTTCTACCAAAGATATATTCTGGACAACGTGACAGGTGGTGAGTCCGTCGCCGTCTTTATGGCCAAGCCAACGATACAATTCATACAAAGGTTTTGAAAAAACCCATTGGTACAAGCCTGCCATTTGTGAATCGAACTCCAGTCTTTCGCCTCGAATTCCGGTCACTCAACCACTCGGCTATCGTGACTTTTGTCACCATAGCCGAGGCTATTGTGTGAAGTTAAATATCTAAATACAACATACTGACACATTACTTGATTATAAATTTATATGATTAGCAGATTACGTGCTCCAATACAAGAACGACCTCCGTGGTTAAAGTAGTGGAAACACATTCACAGATGGTGCTGGTTTGTGGTCTCGAATTCTTCTTCTCTTGCTTTCATTCTTTTCTCGCGAGGGTGCAGTTTCTTGCGGGATTTCGTCTCAATATATTTTTAGCTCGATATACTTTCTTTTCTAATAGTTTGTTAGTTCTGAAAGTTATTTAGACAATTGTCATTTTATTGGATATCCTTTCTGCTATGCATAGAGTAATACTTACATTTACAGAGACATCTATATGCGTTTATATTAGTTCTATGGTGAATATGACGGTAGTTTTGAACGCACGGAAAACATTAATCCTTTATACAGTTGGTTAAAGAACTTCTAATACGGCACAGAGTTCTAGCTTCTGATGTCATCAGCTTCATCACTGGCAACACGAAATAATTGTGTAGTTAGGTTTTGAGCTTTTAAGGTTATTTTCGAAGAGAAGATTGGAACATAATGTATATATTTCTAAAATACCAAAGAGCCAATAGACTAGTGGTTAAGGGGACGGACAGCGAAACGTTACATCGTAGGAACCCTCAATTAGACTGTTGTTGTCAACCAATTCAGATACAAGCATTGTCGCTCAGTTGGATTTATTAACATGGATATTAGCATTCGCATCTTTAAAGAAACTATACCGGAAGCTACTCGGCTAATTTTAATGATAGGACTGACCTCTGCTGGGTGGATTGCATTAGTTATTGCATTTATAATTAACTGAACGTTATGAGGTGTGCAAAGAATTGGAAAACCAAATTTCCAATTTTTTATGCTAAATTATGTTGATGTATTTATGATATTAACTGCATTTATTTATTATTTATATTTAATTATCTTATTTTCGAAAGAGAAAAACATGAACCGCCTTTGGTTTTAGGAGCATTATATTATTACAGTTGTTTCTTCTGACTCATATACCATTAGCTAGAAGTCACGATAGCCGAGTGGTTGAGTGATCGGAATTCAAGTCGAGAGACTCGAGTTCGATCCCCAGGTGGGATTTCCAATACAGGGATAGACAGAAGTCTAGACAATTAAGTCCTTTCGACCCACCTTCCACCGAAGACATTTTTGGGACAACATGATGGGTGGTAAGCCCCTCGCCATCTTTATGTCCATGCCAACGACATAATTACATAAGTTTTTGAAAATAATCATTGGTACAAGCCTTGAGGATCAAACTCTAGTCTCATAACTCGAATCCTGATCCCAACGAGTCGGTTATCGTGACATATAACACACATCTTTAATTTTGCAATATTCCACGATGCTACAAATAAATTTAATAATTGTTCTTTAGATACTTACCAGTCAAAACGAGTAGGTCTTGGCCGCGGAAGTGTGGCGAGGTAACTCGTACGTACCGGAGGACAAGGGGTGATACGTGATATGCTGTTGTAATGAGATACTTAGTTCAAGAATCACTTGTGATTAATCCTGGACTATTGATTGTTATGAGGTCTTGCTACAATCATTTATATATAGATACATACATAGATTAAGAGTCACGATAGCCAAGTGGTTGGGTGGTCGGAATTTCGAGTCAAGAGACCCGAGTTCCATTCCCAAATAGGTTTTATCAAAAACTTATGTACGATTTTATCGTTGGCATTTACATTGAGACGGCGACGGGCTCCCCATCTGTCACGTTTTCCCGAAAATGTCTTCGGTGAAAGGTGGGTCGAAGGGACTTATTGTCTAGACTAGAACTCTGTCTACCCCTTTATTGGGAATTGCGTGAAGATATTTATATTTATTTAGATATAGACAATAATATATTTTTTTTCTTGTTCCTAAATTAACTTATTTACTCCGCTCGAGTTCAGCATGGAAATGTTCTGATTTTTTAAAACAAATTGACCTTAATCTCAAAATAGCTCTGGAAAAAGTTCTAAATTTATCTTCAGTCTCATCTAGCTGTACTCAAACTACTTTATCTGTTAGATTTGGAGGTATCGGTATAAGAGAGGTTTCAAATATTGCGCTGCCGGCTTTCCCTGCCTCCGTACACAGTGTTTATGATTTGTCACGTAAAATTCTTAAGAATGATTTGAACTTGACCTTTGCTACCGAGGCAAGAGAAGCATGGTTACGTCTCTGTCCTGGCGAGGATATTCCACTGGAACCTAACTCACAAAAACGGTGGGATATCCCGTTGGTTCAGAATGTGCAGAAATGCTTACTAAACAATTTTCACTATGACAGAGACCGCGCCCGCTTTCTAGCTGTTTCGACAAAGGAATCCAATTACTGGCTACATGCTTTACCATCAAGTAACCTTGGTACATTCCTGGATAACGTTTATGGATGGAAAGTTTACGTATAGCTGTAGGAATACGATTGGGGCATCGATTTGTCAACCACATCGATGTCCTCGTGGCAGCGACGTCGACGAGTTTGGTCTCCACGGACTTTCATGCCAAAAAAGTGCCGTCAGACTATCTCGTCACGGTTCCCTGAATGAAATCATCCGAAGGGCTCTTGTTTCCATAAATATTCCATCGGTTTTGGACCTTGTGGAATATTTAGGGAGGATTGCAAGAGACCCGACGGCTTGACTTTAGTCCCTTGGGAGAGAGGCAAGCTCTTGTGTGGGACGCAACTTGCGTCGATACATTAGCGGCCTCTCATATCAAAAGTACTTCGATAAGGGCCGGGGCGGTATCAGAGGCAGCTGAATCGGGTAAATGGCGTAAATATGAGTCTTTAAAAAGAGACTATATATTTGTTCCATTTGCCGTAGAGACAATCGGTCCGTGGGGTCCCCGCGCGATGCAGTTTCTAAAGGAATTGTATCCGCGACTTATCGTTGCCGCTGGTAACAAAAGGGCTGGTTCTTTTCTCACTCAACGGTCTAGCCATTCAACGTGGAAATGCAGCCAGCGTTCTTGGTACCCTGCCACGAGGAGTAGGGCTCTAAGATTATAATAGTTTTTAGTTAATAAGTATTGTAAATATTAACATAATTTTTTCTGTAAATAATATATTGATCTGATTCCAAAGTAAGTAACAATAGCACTTGTGTTAAGGAATCGGAAACAACAAAGGCACCACAAGATCTAGACAGACAATGTAGAGAAAATTTGTTTTTCTTTTACCCGTCATTAAATCGAAACGGAACTTCAGAGCTTTGACTCCATAAAAACCACAATAGATGAGCTTTTTGTTATAGCAGGACTAAAAGGGAGCTTAAAGTCTAAAGTCTCTTTAGTAAGTAGCTCTCAAAGCACTGGAATGTCACCTTCCACCGAAGATATTTTTGGGACAACGTGACAGGTGGTAATTATCGCTGTCTTTTTATTTGTCTAAATCAATAACAGAGCCTGCTATTCGAATTGATTTATATGATGATGTTCTTATCTCTATCTACATCTATCTATCTACGTCTATCTTCGGAAACCATAGTAGCATTGTTGCGGTATTTGCAAGGCCGTGGTCTCACCATGGTCGAGGAGGCCGATTCATTCATCACAAGTTTCCACTTGGCTTCATGAAGTAGTGACAACGTATTAAGAACAAAACTGGCCAGAAATGACACTGAAAATCTAAATAAATATAATATCAGGATCTAGTCACGATAGTAAAATATATTATGTACGAATTACATCGTTGGCTTGGACGTAAAGACGGCGACGGGCTCACCACCTGACACCATGTCTCGAAAATATCTTCGGTGGAAAGTGGGTCGAAGGGACTTAATTAATAATAATAATAAATAAATAAATACACGTATAGATAGGGATAACATCACATACATTGTTCCGATCCCAATGTAAGATGTTGAAGCACTTAAGGTATTGGAGTCGGAAACAACGAAGGCACCATAAATAGCAAGACCCGAGAAAATGTAGAAAAAGTGGTTTTTCTGCATTGACCCGTCCGGGAATCGCATCCGGGACCTCAGGATGGCGACACCTTGAAAACCGGTGTTTATGCCACACGTCCACGGAGGTAGTCAATTGTCTAGACTAGACCTCTGTCTACCCCTGTATTGGGAATTGCGTGAAGATTTATTATATTATTTTACTTAAAGCCTTTTTATTTATTACTTATTATTTATAATCGTTCGTTCGATTTATTATAATCATACGAAAAAGACGATTAAAGATCAATAAAAGAAAAAAAAAACAATCAAAAAATTTAAAAACGTTATTAAAAAAAATCGGTCTTCAATTAAATCGAGCCAATTTTAAATTTTAATGAGACTCCAACATTACGACTGTAGTAAATTATGTCTAAATTATTGGTGAAGGTTTGTTATCGTGCTGTAATGAAAGGGCGAGCCGTTCTCCCAGTCCCAGACCTCTATACCGCCGCCTCCGATGCGTGTCAATTGGCTGGTATAAGGCAATAACGTAAATCGGTGTGTGACCTACTTTACTATGGAGGTACAATTACCAGTTGACAATCATAGATCATAGAATAATCATAACATGCGGGAAAATAGGCTATCAAAATATCATACTATATATTTCATGTTGTGCTCTGAATTGTGAGGAAATTTTATTTAAACTATTTGTATATCACTGAGTGATTCTGAACTCCACTTCGTCCGCCAACACCGTCCGGAACATAAAATAGGATAAAATATTATCCTATTTTTTATTCCAGATTATCCGCTATCTATGACCAGAACTTCATTCAGATCCATTGAGCCGTTTTAGTATCGTAATGATCATAACACAAACTTTATAATATTAATAGTACGACTAAAGTCACGATAGTCGAGTGGTTGGGTGGTCGGAATTTTGAGTCGAGAGACCCGAGTTCTATCCCTAGGTGGCAGGATCGTGCCTATGGGCTTTTCAAAAACTTATGTACGAATTACATCGTTGGCTTGGACATAAGGACGGCGACGGGCTCACCACCTGTCACGTTGCCTCGAAAATATCTTTGGTGGAAGGTGGGTCGAAGGGACTTAATTGTCTAGACCAGACATCTGTCTACCCCTGTATTGTGAATTACGTGAAGATATTTATTTATTTATTTTTATTTAATAGTACGACTAGTCAGGAATCAGGACACTAGGATAGATAACTGCATTATAATATGCCACTCTCTTTCTTCCCGTGGGTGTCATCACAAAAAAAAAGCCTCCCATACCATACTTGCAACTATCAGATGACGATTATTGTTTGGATTAATTCCAACCGCTGAATTTCACCATCGTACCTTACGGCATAGTCAAAAATTTGATCAACACGACCTTGATGCTTGGCATTCCACCACAGTGGTAGAGCCACGCATCAGCTTTTTTAGTTGCATGAATGGGCCGGCTCGACCGGGGAAGTACCACGACCTCACAGAATACCGGCGTGAAGTAGAAGTCTAACAAACTTCTGCGTTTCTTCTGGTGAGTGCAGGTAACCGGAGGCCCACACCCCTCCCCCAATTTAGGGGGTACTCTAAGGCCGGCAACGCATCTGCTATGCCTCTGGTATTGCGGCTGTTCATGGGCGGCGGTAATCACTTACCATCACGTGAGCCGCCTGCTCGTTTGCCGGCCTTTTCTATAAAAAAAAAACAGTGCGTTTTTCGCGGAATTTTCTGCCACGCATTGCACTTTATTGAATGTGCTGACATTAGCGGTTTTTCCGGACCAATACGACTTAGGGACTTTCAAGAACAGAGCCTATACCTTTCTCAAAGGCCGGCAAAGCATTTGCTATTCCACTAGTATTGCAGGTATTCATGGGCGGCGGTAATCACTCTCCATCACGTGAAGCCACTTGCTCGTTTTCTCCCCTATTCTATAAAAAAGGACGAGATAGCTATTTACAAATATTTAATACCATTTAAAAATAAACAGAGCGGTGAAAGTGTAGGCAAAAGCCGCAATTGCTTGAAGGTCCTGTAGGTATGTCGATTTGATAAAATGAATTGTAGGTACATAATAAGATGATTTTATAAATAAATTTACAACTCGTTTACTTTCATTACCGCCCTATTGACGAATGGCTTAACACAAACATGGCGCAGTAGGTAGGATCGCATGACTCAATCGGGTCCTCTTCCCTTTTCTCCTCCACAATCTTCTCCGTCGAATTTGGATGCAAATTATCTATAATAACTTACCAGTAGTCGAAGCGCTTACTCATTTTCTCGCATTTCCAAGAAGTGAAAAAATTGACGAAGTCAAAAACCGAACCGCGAGGTTGCGGCGTAAGACCATCACCTTTTCTTTCGAGGGTGTGGTAAGAGGCGACTAAGAGAAGGCCCTGAAAATACCGTTTGTTACCGACAGATGGTGGCAATACCGACTCGAAAAATAATGGATTTGGAATTGTTTTTTTATGAGATTTTATCATAATATCAAATGTTGTGATTTGAAAGTTCATAAAACGTAAAAGCGACATCAAAAAGAGACAAACAAATACATCTAAAGGATATACAAAGTCAGGTCATAAGTATTGACACACAGTAAAAACTTTTCTTTTTATTCTGGTCACAAAGTTTATTGAATTCGAATTTCGAATTGTTCATGAAAATAAAACTACATACTTTTTAGAATTTTACTCATTTTTAAATATGGAGTGGACGCTTAAAGAAGACCGTGTTGCAGTTATTGCGTTGCATCGTTGCGGTTACGCGCCAATTCAAGTTTTTGACATACTGAAAAATTTGAATATAACCAAAAGATTCGTTTATCGTACCATCAAACGTTACAATGAAGACTCTAGTGTAGATGACAGGTCAAGAAGTGGTCGCCCTCGGTCTGTTAGGACTCCAGCAGTGATGAAAGCTGTGAAGGGTCGAATTCAAAAATATCCCAAACGTAAGCAGAAACTGTTGGCCCTTCAGATGGGGTGAAGCAGAACCACGGTAAAAAGGGTATTAAATGAAGACTTAGGGCTTCGGGCATATCGAAGAAAAACAGGACATTGTTTGAATGCTCGATGCGCCTGAGACTGAAGAGATGCCGCGCTTTGTTTAAGCGGTAAGCGGGAAAAAAACATAGGGAAATTCTTTTTTCGGAAGAAAAATTTTTTTACCGTAGAAGAGAGCTACAACAAACAAAATGATAAGGTGTACGCACATAGTAGTGAAGAAGTGAGCAACCGTATTCCCCGTGTCCAACGAGGTCATTTTCCATCCTCGCTCATGGTATGGTTGGGAGTTTCTTATTGGGGCTTAACAGAGGTACATTTTTGCGAGAAAGGTTGTATGCAGTTATGTATCGAAATACTGTCCTGACGAATCTTGTGGAACCTGTTTCTCATACCATGTTCCAACAAGATTCGGCGCCAGCTCATAGAGCGAAGAGCACAAAAGACAGGCAGGCGGCGCGTGAAATCGACGCGTGAATCATCGGGCACGAAGACTGGCCCTCCTCCAGTCCAGATTTGAATCCGTTAGATTACAAGATATGGCAATACTTGGAGGAAAAGGCGTGCTCAAAGCCTCATCACAATTTGGAGTCACTCAAGACATCCTTGATTAAGGCAGCCGCCGATATTGACATGCACCTCGTTCGTGCTGCGATAGACGACTGGCACAGATTGAAGGCCTGTATTCAAAATCACGGAGGTCATTTTGAATTAACTTTAGTGTCATAAGAATCTATGTTTTGTTAAGTTCATTTTGGTATATAAATAGTTACATAATGAATAAACTTGTTTTAATTATTTTAGGTTAAACATGTGACAGAATTTATGACCTGACTAGGTACGAGTACACAAGATAGTTGCCGGGCAGCTTCTGAGGTGCAATGTACTGCGATCGCCAATCCGCTTGTCTCACTTAGTGATTATATCAAGCCTTCCCATTTATGGCAAATAGTTTCGATAGCCGAGTGGTAGGGTGGTCGGAATTCGATTCAAGAGACCCGAGTTTGATCCCTATGAGGTATGCTCGCGTCAATGAGTTTTTTTCAAACTTACGTACGATTTATATCGTTGGCTTGAACATAAAGACGGCGACAGGATCACCGGTTGTCACGGTGTCCCAAAATAAGCACCGGTGAAATGTGGATCGAAAGGGCTATATTGTAAGGAACTCTGGCCAGCCCTGTATTGGGAAATACGTGGAGATATAAAAGAGATATTACGAAGATATTAAGAATCACGATAGCCGAGTGGATGGGTGGTCGGAATTTCGAGTCAAGAGACCTGAGTTCGATCCCTAGGTGGCAGGCTTGTACCAATAGGTCTTTCAAAAACTTATGTACGAATTATATCGTTGGCTTGGATATAAAGACGGCGACGGGCTCACCACCAGTCACGTTGTCTCGAAAATATCTTTGGTGGAAGGTGGGTCGAAGGGACTTGTCTAGACTAGACCTGAGTCTACCCCTTTTGGGAATTGCGTGAAGATGTTTATTATTTATTTATTCAAATATACAAATTACAATAATACTTTTTATGTAGACCGTACAAAATAACTTAGCGGTTGATCGTATAAAAAGTTCACGCATCCGACTTGATACGCACCAACGGGCTCCGTTCCGCAGACTTACTGCAAGCTGGGATACGTCTGATATTAATATACTGGGAATCATCATAACAGACTCTCCCTTGTTTTCTTTCTTTATATTTTTTTCTCCGTTATTCCGGGAACCTTTTATAATCTTTTTATTTATTTATATTGAGAAAATTGTTTACAGACCACTTGTCAAAAATAGCTTTAATTTTCAAATTTATCCACAACCTGACGGTCAAATAGCCTTTTTTTTAGTGAGCCGGCCTTCGAAGCTAAGAATTGCGGGTTCGAATCCCACTAGGGCTAAACATTTGTGTGATGAAAATGATGTTTGACTCAAGTCATGGATGTTATATATAATATATAATATAATATCTTCACGCAATTCCCAATACAGGGGTAGACAGAGGTCAAGTCTAGACAATTAAGTCCCTTTGACCCACCTTCCTCCGAAGATATTTTCGGGACAACGTGACAGGTGGTGAGCCTGTCGCCGCCTTTATGTCCAAGCCAACCATGAAATTCGTACGTAAGTTTTTGAAAAACTCATTGGTACTGCCACCTGGGGATCGAACTCGGGTCTCTCGACTCGAAATTCCGACCACCCAACAACTCGGCTATAGTGACTATCGTGATGTTAGTATTCATATATGAATATTTATATATGTAAGCAAGTGTACCGTTCTACTGTTATTATCCTTATCTTGTTAATTGTACCGTTATCTTGGAAACTCAATCAGTGATGGCCTCACCACTTGTCGAATTGTTCCAAATACGCTTCGGAGGTAGAAAGGAGAATTGGGAAAATGCGTGAAGATGATGAAGAGATAATACGTCAAACAAAAAAAAAATTGATTCACATCAGTAAAGGATCATCTCATTTATACAAATAAATGGTAGGAGTAGACCTCTGAATGTAAAATAAATTACATATATAGATAGGGACAACATTACTTAAACTGTTCAGATCCTAAAGTAAGCAACTTATATAACTAAGGTACCACAAACACCTAGACTCGATAAAATGTACATATTTTTTTTCTATATAGACCCGACCGGGAATCGACCATGACCTCAGCTAGCAACACGATGAAAACCGGTGAAAACCGGCCACTCATCCACTGAGGACGTATATATTGATGTATTTCCCCACAAAGATGCTACAGATGCATAGTTCCGAGTACCTAATTTGCTATGCTCAGGTATTATGCAAATATAAACATTTATGTTTTCTAAGTTAAAACATTCACAGTCACGCCAAGGACCCGTTGGAAAATAATTAATATTTATACTTCTTAACAAGTTTAAGTTAAATGCATAACAGAACTAAAATAAAATAAAAAAAGAGTAGTAAAGTTATTATGTTATTACAGTAAATCACGTACATCTTTTCCGTATTGATTCTGAATGGTAATGCGAAACGTATTTTTATTCCGTGGTCGTGTGGCGTAAACACCGGTTTTCAAGGTGTCGCCATCTCAGAGATCGGCTCGATTCCCGGGAGGGACAGAAAAACGTTTATTCACGGTCTAATCACAATAGATACAAAACATAGCAAATAAATAGAATTACACAGAACATAAAATAATATTACCCTAAATTAACAAAAATGTATAAATAATATAAAACTATTCTGTGTAGCAGCATAAGACCGTGAAATAGACAGGACTCAGTAAAAATCGAGATACAGAAACATAAATTGCTTCAATTTGTGGTGCCTTCGTTGTTTCCGATTCCATACCACAAGTGCTTTCGCTGCTTACATTTCGATCGGAGCAATGTATGTGATGTTGTCCCTATCCATGTATGCATTATTATTTATTAATTTATTTATCGAGTGACGATAGCCGAGTGGCTCGTACCAATGGGTTTTTTCAACGCCTATGAACGATTCATATCGTTGGCTTGGACATAAAGACGGCGACGGGCTCACCACCTGTCACGTTGTCCCGAAAATATCTTCGATGGAAGGTGGGTCAAATGGACTTAATTGTCTAGACTAGACCTCTGTCTACCTCTGTATTGGGAATTGGGTGAAGATATTTATTTATTTATAATTTATTTATTAAAAATTAAAACGAAGTAAGAACGCCTGTAAGAACTACTCTTTGCTTGCCTTTTTAACTTTATGACCTTGAACTTTTAAAAGGTCATCATACTGAGAGTTGTTTATTTCTTTGAAAAGAGCGTTTACTTAAAATAAGTAATTCTTTGACCGTGTGGTAACGGTGTAAGAATATTACCGCTCCCTTTCTTCCAGTGGATGTCGTAAGAGACGACTAAGGGACACAGCCTTGAATATCGTAATGGCGACCGATAGATGGGTTTAAAGAACTTTATTCTCATAAGAACATTGTGTCGTTCACTTACATGAGATTACAATATGAAAAAAGAAAAAAAAATCTTATTCTAGAGTAGGAGCATGCAAACAAAATTACTTATAATACAGTACAATTGTAAGGTTATTTTTTACAGAGAGTGCTTATGTTTTATAGAATATACATTTTTTTTTAAATCAACAGCTTGTTTGTAATGCATAATACGACTTGAGTTTCTTTTTAAATAAATTCACAATTGTGTATTGCTTAATTTCGACAGGTAGCTTATTGTATAATTGTACTCCTTCAAACATAATATTATTTCTTCCATATTTATTTGTTCTAGGTGGACGTACCATTAACTTGTTTTTATTTCTAAAATTGTATTTATGTGGCTTTGTAGTAAATGTAATGTTTGTTTTAATAGTATTCGAAAGTATTTTTTTTATTAGTAAGCATGTATTGAAATTATATTTATTTGTTTTATATTGTATAATTTAGTTTTCCTGTATAGTAGTTCCGTAGAAGTAAAATGCTTGTAATGGTATAGTAGTTTTATTGATTTGTTTTGTGTTCGCTGTAGTTGTTCTAGGTTGTTTTAGCAGCTGATCCCCAAACTTCAATTAAATAATCTAAATGAGGCTTAACCAGAGAATTATATACAGTACTTCTTACTCTTAAAGGTATACAGTATATGGCGGGATAACCATCTCTAGAAATATAAGACCAAAATAATCAGACCTAAGATGGGCAGCAGCGTCTGAGGTGCGAGTGGTCTGGTACTGCGGTCGTCAATCCGCCTGCAAAACGTTGCGATTATGGATAATCCTCCCCATGGGAGAGGCCTATGTCCTGCATTGGACTTTAACAGGCCGTTATGTATGTATATGTGTTATGTAAGTAATTCTTATTTTTAAAATATATGACTGCCTAAGTTTATCTGATTACGAACGCTATAGTTATGAAAGACTTGTCACAAAGAATCAGTGAAATAAATAATCTAAAATACAACGTTAACTAAGCCTAGTATAATAAATCTTTATTTATTTCATTCTCACATTTAAATCGTTACATTTAAAATTATGTTATAATCAAAAGGAAAACAATTTAAACGCGAGGGACTGGTGCTCGTTGTATATGAAATACTATGTATGAATTGAAATTACTAAATTGTCTTGCGACAATGAGGGAAAATCCTTGAACTGGTGGCTATTATTAGATGCCGAGATAGCCGTTTTGAACATTTTTACCTTCACGAAATTTCTGATAGTGGGGTAAGCAGAGGTCTAGACAATGAAGTCCGTTCGATCCACTTTCCGTCGATGCTTATTTGAAACCAATTAAAAAATTACATCAAAATTAAGCCTGTGAAGTTTAAGTAGTCTGGTATTGTAATCGCCAATCTCGATTCGATCCTCATCATAGGAGAAAGATGCGTCACGATAGCCCAGTGGTTGGGTGATCGGAATTCGAGTCAAGACACTTGTTCGAGCCCCAGGCAGCAGGCTTGTACCAATTGGTGTTTTCAAAAACTTATATACTATTTATATCGTTGGCTTGGAAATAAAGATGGTCACAGGTCTTCGGTGAAAGGTGGGTCGAAAGGACTTCATTTTTTACACCTCTGTTTACCAACCACTATTGGAATTGGCATGAAGATATTTCTTTTCTCCTTAAACGACTATTTAGAGCTGTAGCCGTTATGTATTTACGTACGTGCGAATAAAATTTTTTTTTTATTTTTTTCATTACAACCACAACTACCAGCGTTTTTGAATGTCACCTTCTTTTTCGTACCAAAGTTTATGACTGGTAATCGACAGGATATAAAACCGGTACTAAGAACTTCAGCCTCCTAAATATCGTTAATGCTGATAATCTGTATCCGTTATTAAACGGTCGATGACTTAGAGGAGAAACAAAATAATAAATGAATTTTAAATGAAACAAAGTTCAATATATCAAAACGAAGTAAACGAGGTTAGATAGTAGTAGTTCTAGACTCGAAAATGTTTTTGAGTCACGATAACCGCATGGTTCGATCACCAGGTGGTAAGCTCGAAGCAAAGAGCTTTTTCAAAAAACTTATGTACAAATTATATCGTTGGCTTGGACATAAAAATGGTATACCATCTCATAACCTATCATGTTGTCCCAAAAAATATATTCGGTGTAAGGTGGTCGAAAGGACTAGATTGTTTGAATCTCTGTTTACCCCAGCATTGGGGAAGGCTTAAGATATTTTTCTTCTACTGATAATCAATGCCTTCTACTAATAATCTATGCCGATACTGATAATCTATTATATAATATATGCCGGCAACGCATCTGCAATTACTTTGGTATTGCAGCGGTTCATGGACGGCGGTAATCACGGGAGCCAACTGCTTGTTTGCCTTCGTATTCAATAAAAAATCTGGTACATGCAGCAGAAAACTTGAAAAAATGTATCACCTCTTTGACAACGATTGGGACAACAAACTAGACAATTTTTGGGACTATGTGTGATGTTGGCTGACCACCTCTTTGGTGAAACAGGGAGTTAAGTCCTTTTTACCCGGGTCCTTTCTACCCCAGTATTGGGAATAACGTTAAGAAAACTAAACTTTTTTCATAATAAGGGCAAATCAGTTTCGACGTTGAACACACAGCACAACACTACAGCTATCTAGGACATCATTTAGACATCAGTCAATGTTAGATGCAGATCATCTGCAATAATCTAAACGAGACCAGTTTATCTAACATCGTACCCCGAATTTAAATTACAACATGTTGAATGTCAACAACACAAAAAACTACTCGCTTTTATCTCAATCAAACGTCACCGGTTCCACTGGTCCTCCACAATTTCTCGAACCGTCAATATTCAAATTTCAAGTGTTTTAAAGCAAATGTGTCCTTAACTTCGTTATATTTACTAAAGACCTTTACAATATTCTTACAATACCATATGATGGTATCGGTGTAAGAATATTGCCACTCGCTTTCTTCCCGTGGATGTCGTAAGAGGCGACTAAGGAAAACAGCCTGGAATATCGTTATGGCAACCGATAGATGGCGGGATAACCATCTCTAAAAATATCAGACCAAAATAATCAGACAGCAAAAATGGGCAGCAGCAACTGAGGTGCGAGACGTCTGGTACTGCGACCACCAATCCCGGGCGGATTGGTGGTCGCAGTACCTGACGACTCGCACCTCACCAAGCGTGACGATTAGGGCAAATCCGCCCCATTCGCGAGGCCTATATTCTGCAGTGGACTTTAACAGGCCGTTATGTATTTTTGTATGTATGTATTTACTAAAGAGGTGAAATGAAACAAAATGAAAGGAGGCGACCAAAACCCAAGCGAATGATATAAATCGTACATAAGTTTTTGAAAAACCCATTGTACAAGCTTCTTCTTCTTCTTTACAGATTATCAAGAGTTCATTGCTGAACATAGGCCTTCCCCAAAGTACGTATCGCCTGGGAATGGAACCCCTGTTTCTTGACTCAAATTCCGATCATCCAACCACCGTGGGATGCTATCGTGACTGATAGCAAAATGTAAAGTCCTTAATATTTTTGTTTGTCCTAAAGAGACTAAACTCTGCCTAAAAAGGTTTGGACTTTCACTCATTGGTATAAAATATTTTGAAACTCCGCGCATTTCCCTGTACAGAGGTAGCCAGATGTTTAGACAATGTAGTCTTTTTTAATTTCGACGGAGGTCATTTTGGGATAACCTGTAAGGTGGTGAACCTGTCGCCGTCTTTATGTCCAAGCAAATGATGTTAATCGTACATAAGTTTTTGAAAAAAAAAAAAAAAACATTGGTACGAGCCTACCATCTGGGGATCAAACTCGGGAAACTTTTGACAAATACCGATCACCCAACCTTTCGGCTATCGGGAGTTTTTAAAATACCCTAAAGTACACCAAATAATAAATTAACTATAAAAAAATCGCGACGATGAGGTGACGAGAAACACAGGCATCACTTACTTATTTTCACGCACAATCCCTAAGGGGTAGCCAGACAGAATAAAATCGCCAAGTGTATCCTGCAGTTCGTCTTATCGTAGTTACACTATGTGTAACATTAATTTTATTGCTATTGCAATTTAAATTAATAATCTAAATTATTTTGTCACGATAGCCGAGTTGGGTGGTCGGAATTTCGAGTCAATAGACCCGAGTTCGATCCCCAGTTGGTAGGCTCAACTTACAAGGGTTTTTCAAAAACTTGTACGAATATCGTTGGCTTGGACATAAAGACGGTGACGGGCTCACCACCTGTCACGTTGTCCCGAAAATATCTTCGGTGAAAGGTGGGTCGAAGGGACTTAATTGTCTAGACACGACCTCTGTCTACCCCTGTATTGGGAACTGCGTGAATATATTTTTTAAAAAATTATTTTGGAATAAAAAAAAGACTAAGATGCCTTGTCGTGTCGTGTAGGTACTGGCTGAAAAGCAGCGTTGCGATTAATCTCGCGACATAATGCTGAGACAGTATCGTTTTATTTGGCAAGACACGGGTATTGGATATTGTTACTCGATATACGCTCTTATGTAGTTTCTTTTTTACCATTTCTGTATATTTATATTTAATGCCTTTGTGTCTGTGTTAATGAATAAGTCATGAATTCATTCATTAAAAATATTTTACGGAATATTTCACATAGGAACACATAGCCACACATAGCCACAAATAGGTTCCTCTAAGTAATATTCTCGTATACATGTGCTCTTACGGTCATTTAATGAATAGATGACGCATATGTACGTACTATGTAGTGACCTTGGCTTCAGAACATGTAAATGTGCATGTGTGTATGTGGGTGTGTGTATGCGTGCCTGTGTGTACATATAGGCTTGTGACGTAGTTTGCCGAAAGCCGTTCACTTATTGTCACCAATATTGACCATTCGAAGGGCCTGTTATGGGTCAACGCAGATTATTTCCTTTTTGTGCAAATTATTACATATTACGACCTTTTATGCATGACATACAGAAACTGATAAGGACTTCTCTTCTTTAGAACTTAACAAAAGTTCATATGGAACATTGGCTTCTGCCAAAAATATTAAAAAAAATGTCCCATGCCTCCTCATCCATCAACTCTCCGCAAATAGGTCGACTATACATAAATTATACCTATCACAGTTTTTACTATAAATTTTAAAAGTTTATTTTAGTATGAGAGTGATGTTATTGCAAAACTACTACAAAAATTTTATTTATTTACAAGAAATTTTATTAACTTATTTAATTATTTAAAATTTCTTCATTTTTTTGGAGCTTAAGCTTTACAAACGTAAAGCTGTAAAAATAATCACCTGTTCCGCTTAATTCCAAAAAGTTTAACGTAGACTTACTGGTATCAGCTTAGCTAAGGTAAGCTTATTTAAGGAGGTGGAGTTTGAGTATCTTGATTCGAAGTCCGACCTTGACCGACATGACTATCGACACTTGGCTGTAACATGTTCTGAAATATCTATTATTTTATATTTACAACACCCACGAAACTATGTGTGAGTAAATCAGGAGCTTATTTAAGAAACTCTTTAATAAAAAAATATCTTCACGCCGTTCCCAATATTGGGGTTGACAGAGGCTTAGACAATTAAGTGCTTGCGACCCACCTTTCATCGAAGACATTATTTGGGACAACGTGACATATGGTGAGTACATTATGTAATAAAAAAAATAAATAAATATCATTAAATTAAAGAGAAAAAAGTTACTTCGCCGATCCGTGGCGAGCGTGGAGAGCGTCGCCTCGGATCGGCGAAGGTCGCGGGTTCGAATCCTGCCCGTGTCAGTTGAAATTTTAACTTTTTTCTCTTTAATTTAATAAAATAAAAGTTCAGCGTAAATATGCTCTAAAAATCTTAAAATTGCATAATATGAATAAATATCTTCACGCAATTCCCAATACAGGGGTTGATAGACGTCTAGTCTAGGCAATTAAGTCCCTTAGACCCACCTTCCACCGAAGATATATTCGAGAGAACGTGACAGGTGGTGAACCCGTCGCCGTATTTATGTCCAAGCCAACGATATAATTCTTACATAAGTTTTTTTTTGAAAAACCCATTGTTACGAACATTCCACCTAAGGATCGAACTCGGGTCTCTTGACTCGAAATTCCGACCACCTAACCACTCGGCTATCGTGACTTTAAATCCTACATTAATTTTTCAAAAACCCCATAGCTACGAGCCTATCACCTAGCCAAATTCCGATTGCCCAACCACACGACTAGTGTGACTCTAAACTTTTTTATAATTTCATTTATTTAGATGAGTTCATAACCGAATTTATTAATATAATAATATATTACCATGCAAGATATTTATTTATTATATATTATTTATTTATTTACCTTCACGCACAATCCCTGACGGGGTAGCCAGAGAGAACAGAACGCCAAGTGTCACGATCCCTGCATACTTCTTTCGCTTATTTCAGATTCATCATCTTCTTCATACATGCACGTCTAGGTATCCGAGTACTCTTGACCCTCCCCTCTTCGAGCAATGTGCTCACATGGTCTTCGAAAGTTAGTCTCGGTCCTCGACACGTTTTAATATTAACTTTCGCGCTATATATTTTCTTCACCATTCGGTCTTCACTCATTCGCTCAACGTGCCCAAACCATCGAAGCACGCCCTTATCCATTTTTGGGACAAGGTCATCTTTCAAACCTGCCACATTGCGAATCTCTTCGTTTCGCTTTCGGTCGGGCATGGTAAGGCCGCACATTTTACGAAGAGGTCGCATCTCCACTGCATTCAACCTGCTTTTATGCTTCTTCTGGCATACCCAGGTTTCGCTGCCATATAAAAAAGTCGGTACCACCACTGCGTTATGTATTGCAATGCGTGCACTTTTCACAACGCCTTGCCTTTTGATTAACGCAGTCAGGGCATCATTGACTTTGTTCCCGGCAGCGACACGTCTGTCCACATCTAAATCACATCTTCTATCCCGAAACCATGCAACATCAAAGAATAAATAATCGTAAAACCCTTACATAGTTACATGGCAAGTACTTGACAGCATTTACTATTTAATATAATTTTGTTTTTATTACTGGTCATATTACAACCAGGCGCAATGTAAAAAAGAAAAAGAATTTCTCTTGCATAATTTAAAATATAAAATAAAGTCGTCCTATTGAAAATCATTGGTTTCTAATATAATTTTCCGAGAACATTATTGCAAAGTAACAAAAAAAACCCAAGTACAAATGACACATTTGAAATTCATTGGTATTTCGTATGTTTGTCCTTAGCAATTACCTATTTCGACACAAAGTATCATCAATCATTCAACTATTATTGCTAGAATTGAACGTAAGACGGCTCATCGTGATGATATGTCTCCCATGTCATCTGACTTGTGATTGTGCAAATTATATACAAGAGACGCTAACGCGCAGTCAAATTTAGTTTCTAAATATATTGATAACCTTTACACAGCTATATAGTAATGATTGAGCTCTTCTCCTATTGAATGCTAATGATTGAATGAAAGTATACAATTGTTCCCTTCTAGTATGTAATCTTCTGTCTAGAATTGTTGATGCAGTTAGAGAGAGATCGTAGACTATTTGCTGTTGGGGAAAGTCAATATACCTATCAAGTTCGAGACGGTTTCACAAATCTAAGATTCTGCATAAACAAAATATATGTTCTATTAAATTAATGAGGAGTTTACACAACAACGCTCGATGCGGCTCGGTACGGCAGAGAATGCAGGTTCGATACGAACCCGCATTCTCTGCCGTACCGGGTACCGTACCGTAGCGTAGGGGTAGACAGAGGTCTAGTCTAGACAATTAATTCCCTTCGACCCACCTTCCACCTAAGATATTTTCGGGACAACGTGACAGGTGGTGAGCCCGTCGCCGCCTTTATGTCCAAGCCAACGATGTAATTCGTACATAAGTTTTTGAAAAACCCATTGGCACGAGCCTGCCACCTAGGGATCGAACTCGGGTCTCTCGACTCGAAATTCCGACCACCCAACCACACGGCTATCGTGACTAACTGTAAAATAACTGTAATTAATGTAATTCAGGTAAATCATCGTAATTAGGCGACACTTCTAATAGATCGACAGACTCTCCGCCACTCACATTAGGCCACTCACATTACGCTTCGGTGGAAAGTGCATCGAAAGGACTTCATTGTTGACACTCTGCCTATCCTAATAGTAGAAAATTTTATGAAGATAAGCGACATCCAGTAGCGCAATTACATCAAAACTAACAAAAACACACCGCTGCTTCAAATTGAAACGCCATCACGCAAATTAATCTCAACATCTTGTATTAATTAACGAGACATCAAAGGTTATTTTTTGCTTTAATAATATACAAGTTGCAGGTTAAAACATTAAATTAGCAGGTAAATATAATGAGTACAGGAAGAACATAAAATTAAGATATTTAAATTTAAAGATCGTTTTTATTAGGTTCATTATTATTATGCTTATTAGGTCTTGATAATAGAGTGGTAGTTTGATCGGAATTCGAGTCTAAAGACCCGATTTCGATCCCTGGTGGCAGGCTCGTACTTATGCACGTTTCAAATCGTTGGCTTGGACATAAACACAACGATGGGCTCACCACCTGTCACGTTATTTCGAAAATATCTTTGGTGAACACCTTTCACCGACTTATATCTTTGGCTTAGACATAAAGACGGCGACGGGCTCACCACCTGTCACGTTGTCCCGAGAATATCTTCAGTGGAAGGTGGGTCGAGGGGACTTAATTGTCTAGACTAGACCTCTGTCTACCCCTGTATTACGAATTTTGTGAAGATATTTATTTAATTATAATATTAATTATTCTTCAAACATATAAAATCCATCGAAACCGATTCACAACTATTAGCCAAGACTGACATCTAGTAATTTACATAAAAAGAGACATATTCAATGAATACTTTTTAAAGTAGGTCAAAGAACAATTGGTCTCCATTGTTGATCCCCGAAGACATTCGCAGCTATTATAAATCAAGACGCTGGAAAGTTGAGGATGGTCGAGGAACGCTTACTCTTGAAAATAATACTCTTGAATATTCAGGACTCTTCTAGAAATTCCTATCGGACTTTTTATGTTCTTATATCTTCTAAAACAGGTCCTTTAGTTAAATTTAGAAGACACTTCGTAGATGGGGACAGAAGTTTAACAGACATTATCCAGATGGACTAGGAAGATGCTGTCAGTAATTATAACACGTGACATACTAAATGATATCTTCACGCCATTCCCAATACTAGGATAGACAGAGGTCCAGACAATTAAGACCTTTCGACCCACCTCGACTTGTATTCCGATCACCCGACCGCTCGGCTAACGTGACTTACCAATATGATGCAAAGTATTATTACGTCCTCGTATTGTCGCTTATGTTATTTAACCTTTACTAGTTTTGTGTCGAACAATGGTTTGAAACGGAGATATAATGTCGTCATCAATGGTAAGCGGTTTTTAGCGTATAGCTTTCACACATGCGTCATAATTAGAGTCTTAAATTTTATAGTCAAGATGTAAAAACGATACAGGCGTTGTACAAATATCTTCGAAGACGTTATTTGTTCATAGTTAATTGTGATAATTATAGTCATTCGTACTTCCATTGCCCTCCCACTTTAGAAGGTTCAAAGTAAACAGCCAAAACATGGGCCTATTAGTCCAATACAGGGGTAGACAGAGATCTGGACAACTATGTCGTTTCGACCCACCTTCCACCTAAGATATTTTCGGGACAACGTGACAGGAGGTGAGCCCGTCGCCGCCTTTATGTCCAAGCCAACGATGTAATTCGTACATAAGTTTTTGAAAAACCCATTGGCACGAGCCTGCCACCTGGGGATCGAACTCGGGTCTCTCGACTCGAAATTCCGACCACCCAACCACACGGCTATCGTGACTAACTGTAAAATAACTGTAATTAATGTAATTCAGGTAAATCATCGTAATTAGGCGACACTTCTAATAGATCGACAGACTCTCCGCCACTCACATTAGGCCAAATACGCTTCGGTGGAAAGTGCATCGAAAGGACTTCATTGTTGACACTCTGTCTATCCTAATAGTAGAAAATTTTATGAAGATAAGCGACATCCAGTAGCGCAATTACATCAAAACTAACAAAAACACACCGCTGCTTCAAATTGAAACGCCATCACGCAAATTAATCTCAACATCTTGTATTAATTAACGAGACATCAAAGGTTATTTTTTGCTTTAATAATATACAAGTTGCAGGTTAAAACATTAAATTAGCAGGTAAATATAACGAGTACAGGAAGAACATAAAATTAAGATATTTAAATTTAAAGATCGTCTTTATTAGGTTCATTATTATTATGCTTATTAGGTCTTGATAATAGAGTGGTAGTTTGATCGGAATTCGAGTCTAAAGACCCGATTTCGATCCCTGGTGGCAGGCTCGTACTTATGCACGTTTCAAATCGTTGGCTTGGACATAAACACAACGATGGGCTCACCACCTGTCACGTTATTTCGAAAATATCTTTGGTGAACACCTTTCACCGACTTATATCTTTGGCTTAGACATAAAGACGGCGACGGGCTCACCACCTGTCACGTTGTCCCGAGAATATCTTCAGTGGAAGGTGGGTCGAGGGGACTTAATTGTCTAGACTAGACCTCTGTCTACCCCTGTATTACGAATTTTGTGAAGATATTTATTTAATTATAATATTAATTATTCTTCAAACATATAAAATCCATCGAAACCGATTCACAACTATTAGCCAAGACTGACATCTAGTAATTTACATAAAAAGAGACATATTCAATGAATACTTTTTAAAGTAGGTCAAAGAACAATTGGTCTCCATTGTTGATCCCCGAAGACATTCGCAGCTATTATAAATCAAGACGCTGGAAAGTTGAGGATGGTCGAGGAACGCTTACTCTTGAAAATAATACTCTTGAATATTCAGGACTCTTCTAGAAATTCCTATCGGACTTTTTATGTTCTTATATCTTCTAAAACAGGTCCTTTAGTTAAATTTAGAAGACACTTCGTAGATGGGGACAGAAGTTTAACAGACATTATCCAGATGGACTAGGAAGATGCTGTCAGTAATTATAACACGTGACATACTAAATGATATCTTCACGCCATTCCCAATACTAGGATAGACAGAGGTCCAGACAATTAAGACCTTTCGACCCACCTCGACTTGTATTCCGATCACCCGACCGCTCGGCTAACGTGACTTACCAATATGATGCAAAGTATTATTACGTCCTCGTATTGTCGCTTATGTTATTTAACCTTTACTAGTTTTGTGTCGAACAATGGTTTGAAACGGAGATATAATGTCGTCATCAATGGTAAGCGGTTTTTAGCGTATAGCTTTCACACATGCGTCATAATTAGAGTCTTAAATTTTATAGTCAAGATGTAAAAACGATACAGGCGTTGTACAAATATCTTCGAAGACGTTATTTGTTCATAGTTAATTGTGATAATTATAGTCATTCGTACTTCCATTGCCCTCCCACTTTAGAAGGTTCGAAGTAAACAGCCAAAACATGGGCCTATTAGTCCAATACAGGGGTAGACAGAGATCTGGACAACTATGTCGTTTCGACCCACCTTCCGCCGAAGATATTTTTGGGACAACATGACGGGTGGTGAGCCCGTCGCCGTCTCAATGTTCAAGCAAACTATGTAATTCGTACAAGTTTTTGAAAAACCAATTGGTACGAGCCTGCCATCGGGGGATCGAACTCGGGTTACTCGACTCGAAATTTCGACGACACTACCACTTGTCTATCGTGACTAGTTTAAAGTACCAAAAAGTAAAGAAACAAAGTAAAACTTCATGGGCAAGGATAAATAAGGACAACATCACACATTGCATCCCAAAGTAAGTATGTTGAGCCTGCATTAAGGCCATAAGGTCAAGTAATTAAGCAGGTTATAAAAATACTTATATTTTAAAAGGACGCTGGTCACCGTCGTCCCATAGCGTGCGTTTGTTTTGTAATTATCGCTTGTAATATTTAATTAATAAAATAATCTACCTTTTAGTCTTAGTAAGAAATTAAAATGTTCGGTTCTTAAATAGTTAATACAAGATTATTAATAATTTTGTGGGTGTACTTTTATTACCAAATTTTACTGTACTTTTATTACTTTTGTTACCAAATTTTACGTTCTTTACGTACCTTACCATATCTTTACATACCCTTTCGCTATTTTCAGTTTTATTATTATCGTCATTTAAGTACGTCGAAATATTAATGTTATATCCGAGTAGGTCCTACTCTAGACTTTTGGCTGATTTCTAAATGGTCTGCAGCAAACAATTTACTTCTTTAAGTAGAAAAAACTAAATATTTGCAATTTACATTTTAAGAATAACTAATTGCAGAGCCAAGTAATTAAGTAAGAGAAAGAAATGCTGTATCTCTCAATACTCAATAATTTATTTAGAGATTTAAAGCTTCAGTGCTTCATAAAATAGCTTCGGAATTAACTTCTGGAGTTTTTGCTACCATAAAGTTGACTGAATCTACGGCTTAATAAATGCTTAATAATAATAAATTTTATTTCCCGTACTTCCACAGTATTCTACGGTGTTTTCCTGAGCATGGCTCTTGGCTATAGGACAGAGGTCTCTTTACTGGAATTCCGATCACACATCCACTCAGCTACAGTGACTAATATAAAATAAATAAATATCTTCACGCCATTCCCAATACAGGGGTAGACAGAGGTCTCGACAATTAAGTCTTTTCGACTCACCTTCGACCGAAGACATTTTTGGACAACATGACAGGTGATGAGCCCGTCGCCGTCTTTATATCCGAGCCAACGATATGCATCGTACATAGGTTTTTGAAAAAACTCATCGGTACGAGCCTGCTATTTGGGGATCGAAGTCGGGTCTCTCGACTCGAATTCCAATTACACAACCACTCGGCTATGGTGACTATTATCAGTTGATTACCACGGTTCGGCAGAGGCCGCGGGTTCGAAACCCGCCCGTGTCAGTTGAAATTTTTAAAACATTTTTTTCTCTTTAAGTTAACATATACAGTTGAGTTTTGTAAAGTCCGTGCATATCAAAGGCGAAATGCTAGTGAAATTGGCTTCTAGCCACAACCTGTTCTTGACTCCTAACGGCGGTTAACTGTACTACGGTCGGTCTAGATGATACGCCTCTCATACAAGCTAACTGGAACTATGAACCCATAAACTAATAACTGTGGTTAAAGGACTAGAAATAGACGTAGTAGTATAGTAGAAATAGTGTTAAAAAATATATATAAGTCTAGTTCTATGGACGGTAGCATGGAGTGGTGTACGCACAAGTTTTCAAGGTGTCTCCAGCTCTGGGGTCCAGGGTTCGATTCCAGGACGGATCAATGTAGAAATCCACTTCGTAACATTTTCTCGGATCGGGTGTTTGTGGTGCTTTCGTTGTGTCTGATAACATGACACAAGTGCTACTAAAAGCCACTTACTTTGAGATCAGAGCAATGTATGTGATGCTGTTCCTATCTTTTTATATATTATTTACGTCTATTATTATTTTTATATATTATATATCTTTTTATATATTAGTCACGATAGCCGAGTTGTTGGGTGGTCGGAATTTCGAGTCGAGAGACCCGAGTTCGATCCCCAGGTGGTAGTACCAATGAGTTTTTCAAAAACTCATGTACGAATTTCATCGTTGGCTTGGACATAAAGGCGGCGACGGGCTCACCACCTGTCACGTTGTCCCGAAAATATCTTCGGTGGAAGGTGGGTCAAAGGGACTTAATTGTCTAGACTTGACCTCTGTCTACCCCTGTATTGGGAATTGCGTGAAGATATTGATTTATATTTATTTATTTAAAAATTATTAATGTCACATTTAAAAATTATTATAACCAGCGACCTTGTAATTACATTTAGGAGTACAGTGAACAAATAGAACACTATTTAATAAGTTAGTTTTTGATACTTAATTGACTCTGGCGTTACTTTGCGGAAATTCATTGTAAAGACGTGTCGCGTTTTCGTTGGTGGTACATGTTACCTGGTTTGAGTGTAGTGGTGGTGGTGCATACAGTGGAATTAGTGCACGCATCTGTGGGAGGGAGGGTGGTGCCCTTCTTCTCTTCGGACCAGGTAAACCTTTTTATATTTGCATGCGGAGTGTTGCGAAGTAGCTTTTTCAATAACAACTTTAAGTTAGTTTTTGTTTAATGTCTATATTCCATGCATGGAAGTGTTTGGGCCTCCGGTTACCTGCACTCACCAGACAAACGCAGAAGTTTGTTAGACTTCTACTTCACGCCGGTATTCTGTGAGGTCGTGGTACTTCCCCGGTCGAGCCGGCCCATTCATGCAACAACAAAAGCTCATGCATGGCTCTACCACTGTTGTCCGTATCTAGATTTGGACATATTTATTTATTATTTATAACACATTCCTTGGCTCCTCATGGGTATTTGGTATCATACCGGGCAAATATTCACGTGGCCATCGTGACATCACCGCCCCAATAACCAAGTCATGCCAGACAGGGTGCGCCTCCGGTCCTAATGATAGAAATAAATTATGAATTCTCTCTCTTTCTAACACGCTAATTATGCCATAATAAGGTTAACTGTTTTGTCTCATCAGAAACCGCACAGGTCACGCTGACGTAAATTTGACGCAATTAATTTTGTGCATTTCCCGCCAAAAAACACAACGTCTCGAACTTAATTAGTCACGCGCGCATGATTTTGTTTATCTGCAGTAATGGCTAAAAAAAGTTTTTTAAATTTTTAGTTCTGCATGTAACAAATCAATGTGTTTAGATTATTTCAGTTTAATTTGCACTGTTTTAAAAAAATAAATGTAATAAATATAATAAATATCTTCACGCAATTTCCAATACTGGGGTAGGCACAGGTCTAGTCTAGACAATTAAGTCCCTTCGATCCATTTTCCACCGAAGAGAGGTCACCAACATGACAGAACGGGATAATATGGAACTAAGAATTAGAACTAAAAAACTAAACCACAAACCAAGATTCAAAATTAGTTCAATGTATTATATTGCGTATGTATGAGCGTAATACATAAACTTGTATGTATATATAAGTATTTATATTTATATATGTATAGTTTATGTATATTTTATATATAGTTTATGTTTCAATGTCATAGAAAATAGACTTTGATTTTGTGAGTAGAGTTTCAGGATTTCAAGCGTACCAACCCAGTTCACAGGAGTGACAACATATCCGATTAAGGATATTGAATTCCTACATCGTCTTAGGTAAGTATTAGCAGTGCTTACGACACTGTAAGTGTCTAAAGACTATAGACTGTCTAAAGATTGCGTAGACTGACACCAAATTTTCATTATCTGCCGAGCGCCGAGCCGAGTGGTTGGGTGATCGACCCAAAGATCGATGAGAGACCCAAGTTCGATCCCCATTTGGTAGGTCGGACCAATAGATTTTGTCAAATCTTTTATACATCTTATTTGGCGTACACCTAAACACGGCGACAGGCTGACCACCTGTCACGTTGTCTCAAAAATTTCATTGCTAATAGGTGATTCGAAACTTAATTGTCTAGACATCTCTCTACCTCAGTATTGGAAATAGTGTGAAGGTAGTAAAATAATACTAAAATATCACAGATCATAAATCTACGACATACCTAACATATACATCAGAATTAAACTCATATCATAAACCAATTAGGCTTTAACCTTTACGCACACATCCTTTAAACAAAGGATGAAATTACTCAAGATCCCGTGTTAAATGTTACAAGATGAAAGGTTAATTTGATTACAATGTGAATTTAACACAGAGATCTTTGTAAACGAACGAAACGAATATGAAGACAATATCAAACGTTCAAAATGATGTATTGAATTTACGTTTCGCAACTAAGTAAATCTCTCCGAATGAGATAAGTTAGAGGTGCGGAGTATGTGCAATCTACAATGCGAACGTAATTATAAACAGAATTGGAATAATACGAGACTTTGTGAAGCTGTAGCCTGAATAAAAATTTAAAAAATTAACTGCCTTTAAAAAGAATACAAAAAGCAAACTGTTACTTTCTTAGCTATACTTGTTCCCAATACATAACATAACATACATAGCCTCTCCCATAATCAGGATTTGCCATAATCGCCACGCTTGGCAAGCGGATTGTCGGTCGCAGTACTAGACCACTCATACCTCAGACGCTGCTGCCCGTCTTCGGTCTGTTTATTTTGATCTGATATTTTTAGCGATGGTTATCCTGACATCTAACGGTTACCACAACGATTTTGAAGGCTGATTCCCTTAGTCGCCTCTAACGACACCCACGGGAAGAAAGGGAATGGAAATATTTTCTCGTCGTTACCACATGTATGTATGTATGTATGTATGTATGTATGTATGTATGTATGTATGTATGTATGTATGTATGTATGTATGTATGTATGTATGTATGTATGTATGTATGTATGTATGTATGTATGTATGTATGTATGTATGTATGTATGTATGTATGTATGTATGTATGTATGTATGTATGTATGTATGTATGTATGTATGTATGTATGTATGTATGTATGTATGTATGTATGTATGTATGTATGTATGTATGTATGTATGTATGTATGTATGTATGTATGTATGTATGTATGTATGTATGTATGTATGTATGTATGTATGTATGTATGTATGTATGTATGTATGTATGTATGTATGTATGTATGTATGTATGTATGTATGTATGTATGTATGTATGTATGTATGTATGTATGTATGTATGTATGTATGTATGTATGTATGTATGTATGTATGTATGTATGTATGTATGTATGTATGTATGTATGTATGTATGTATGTATGTATGTATGTATGTATGTATGTATGTATGTATGTATGTATGTATGTATGTATGTATGTATGTATGTATGTATGTATGTATGTATGTATGTATGTATGTATGTATGTATGTATGTATGTATGTATGTATGTATGTATGTATGTATGTATGTATGTATGTATGTATGTATGTATGTATGTATGTATGTATGTATGTATGTATGTATGTATGTATGTATGTATGTATGTATGTATGTATGTATGTATGTATGTATGTATGTATGTATGTATGTATGTATGTATGTATGTATGTATGTATGTATGTATGTATGTATGTATGTATGTATGTATGCATACGACACTGTAAGTGTCTAAAGACTATAGACTGTCTAAAGATTGCGTAGAAGTTACTTACCGTCAGGTAGACTGACACCAAATTTTCATTATCTGCCGAGCGCCGAGCCGAGTGGTTGGGTGATCGACCCAAAGATCGATGAGAGACCCAAATTCGATCCCCATTTGGTAGGTCGGACCAATAGATTTTGTCAAATCTTTTATACATCTTATTTGGCGTACACCTAAACACGGCGACAGGCTGACCACCTGTCACGTTGTCTCAAAAATTTCATTGCTAATAGGTGATTCGAAACTTAATTGTCTAGACATCTCTCTACCTCAGTATTGGAAATAGTGTGAAGGTAGTAAAATAATACTAAAATATCACACATCATAAATCTACGACATACCTAACATATACATCAGAATTAAACTCATATCATAAACCAATTAGGCTTTAACCTTTACGCACACATCCTTTAAACAAAGGATGAAATTACTCAAGATCCCGTGTTAAATGTTACAAGATGAAAGGTTAATTTGATTACAATGTGAATTTAACACAGAGATCTTTGTAAACGAACGAAACGAATATGAAGACAATATCAAACGTTCAAAATGATGTATTGAATTTACGTTTCGCAACTAAGTAAATCTCTCCGAATGAGATAAGTTAGAGGTGCGGAGTATGTGCAATCTACAATGCGAACGTAATTATAAACAGAATTGGAATAATACGAGACTTTGTGAAGCTGTAGCCTGAATAAAAATTTAAAAATTAATTGCCTTTAAAAGAACCTATTGAGGTAGTAGGGTAATCGTAGGTTTTAAAAGAACCTATTGAGGTAGTAGGGTAATCGTAGGTTTTAAAAGAACCTATTGAGGTAGTAGGGTAATCGTAGGTTTTAAAAGAACCTATTGAGGTAGTAGGGTAATCGTAGGTTTTAAAAGAACCTATTGAGGTAGTAGGGTAATCGTAGGTTTTAAAAGAACCTATTGAGGTAGTAGGGTAATCGTAGGTTTTAAAAGAACCTATTGAGGTAGTAGGGTAATCGTAGGTTTTAAAAGAACCTATTGAGGTAGTAGGGTAATCGTAGGTTTTAAAAGAACCTATTGAGGTAGTAGGGTAATCGTAGGTTTTAAAAGAACCTATTGAGGTAGTAGGGTAATCGTAGGTTTTAAAAGAACCTATTGAGGTAGTAGGGTAATCGTAGGTTTTAAAAGAACCTATTGAGGTAGTAGGGTAATCGTAGGTTTTAAAAGAACCTATTGAGGTAGTAGGGTAATCGTAGGTTTTAAAAGAACCTATTGAGGTAGTAGGGTAATCGTAGGTTTTAAAAGAACCTATTGAGGTAGTAGGGTAATCGTAGGTTTTAAAAGAACCTATTGAGGTAGTAGGGTAATCGTAGGTTTTAAAAGAACCTATTGAGGTAGTAGGGTAATCGTAGGTTTTAAAAGAACCTATTGAGGTAGTAGGGTAATCGTAGGTTTTAAAAGAACCTATTGAGGTAGTAGGGTAATCGTAGGTTTTAAAAGAACCTATTGAGGTAGTAGGGTAATCGTAGGTTTTAAAAGAACCTATTGAGGTAGTAGGGTAATCGTAGGTTTTAAAAGAACCTATTGAGGTAGTAGGGTAATCGTAGGTTTTAAAAGAACCTATTGAGGTAGTAGGGTAATCGTAGGTTTTAAAAGAACCTATTGAGGTAGTAGGGTAATCGTAGGTTTTAAAAGAACCTATTGAGGTAGTAGGGTAATCGTAGGTTTTAAAAGAACCTATTGAGGTAGTAGGGTAATCGTAGGTTTTAAAAGAACCTATTGAGGTAGTAGGGTAATCGTAGGTTTTAAAAGAACCTATTGAGGTAGTAGGGTAATCGTAGGTTTTAAAAGAACCTATTGAGGTAGTAGGGTAATCGTAGGTTTTAAAAGAACCTATTGAGGTAGTAGGGTAATCGTAGGTTTTAAAAGAACCTATTGAGGTAGTAGGGTAATCGTAGGTTTTAAAAGAACCTATTGAGGTAGTAGGGTAATCGTAGGTTTTAAAAGAACCTATTGAGGTAGTAGGGTAATCGTAGGTTTTAAAAGAACCTATTGAGGTAGTAGGGTAATCGTAGGTTTTAAAAGAACCTATTGAGGTAGTAGGGTAATCGTAGGTTTTAAAAGAACCTATTGAGGTAGTAGGGTAATCGTAGGTTTTAAAAGAACCTATTGAGGTAGTAGGGTAATCGTAGGTTTTAAAAGAACCTATTGAGGTAGTAGGGTAATCGTAGGTTTTAAAAGAACCTATTGAGGTAGTAGGGTAATCGTAGGTTTTAAAAGAACCTATTGAGGTAGTAGGGTAATCGTAGGTTTTAAAAGAACCTATTGAGGTAGTAGGGTAATCGTAGGTTTTAAAAGAACCTATTGAGGTAGTAGGGTAATCGTAGGTTTTAAAAGAACCTATTGAGGTAGTAGGGTAATCGTAGGTTTTAAAAGAACCTATTGAGGTAGTAGGGTAATCGTAGGTTTTAAAAGAACCTATTGAGGTAGTAGGGTAATCGTAGGTTTTAAAAGAACCTATTGAGGTAGTAGGGTAATCGTAGGTTTTAAAAGAACCTATTGAGGTAGTAGGGTAATCGTAGGTTTTAAAAGAACCTATTGAGGTAGTAGGGTAATCGTAGGTTTTAAAAGAACCTATTGAGGTAGTAGGGTAATCGTAGGTTTTAAAAGAACCTATTGAGGTAGTAGGGTAATCGTAGGTTTTAAAAGAACCTATTGAGGTAGTAGGGTAATCGTAGGTTTTAAAAGAACCTATTGAGGTAGTAGGGTAATCGTAGGTTTTAAAAGAACCTATTGAGGTAGTAGGGTAATCGTAGGTTTTAAAAGAACCTATTGAGGTTCTTTTAAAACCTACGATTACGATTCACAAAGACGGTGACGGGCTCCCCACCAGCCACATTGTCCTAAAATATCTTCGGTGGAAAGTGGGTCGAAGGGACTTAATTGTAAAGATTAGACCTCTGTCTACCTCTGTATTGGGAATGGCGTGAAGATATTTTAAGTTCTATTCTGTAAGAAAATGTCTAAAACTGTTATAGATTAGCCCACATGAAGACTAGATAGAATAGACTTGCTAAAATTGACATTGATCAATTAGCCGATGCAGAATGTCACTATTCGTTAGTTTTTTTAATATATTAATTCATTAGTTATATAACGTCTACAATAAACTCCAAAATATCCGCAAACGAATATGTTACTAATTCTTTTAATTGACACGCCATAAAGTTTTATAAAACGATTAGAGATTTATAGACACAGAATCGTCAACTGGGAACCGGTCCTTTTCGCCTTGATGTTTCCTCTATTTATAATAATTTCGATCTACGATAATCTTAACTCGATGTTTGTTAATTTGTACTTACGAAACCACCTTCGTGAAGCCTTATTTTAAACGCCGTATTATCCCATGTTTAAAAATAAATAAATAACGCAATTGCCAATACAGGGGTAGACAGATGTCTAGTCCAGACAATTAAGTCCCTTCGACCCACCTTTCACCGAAGATATTTTCGGAACAACGTGACAGGTGGTGAGCCCGTTGCCGTCTTTATGTCCAAGCCAACGATATAATTAGTACATAAGTTTTTTGATAAACCCATTGGTTCGAGTCTGTAACCTGGGGATGGAACTCGGGTCTCTTGACTCGAAATTCTGACCATCCAAACACTCGACTATCGCCGCTTCAAATGAAGCGACCTTCGTGAAGCCTCATATTGTATAATTAAACGCTACACTGTATATTTAATATTGTTCCATGTTTACTTGCAAAATTGTAAATGTTTGCGAGAGGTAATTGTTTCGTTGGCAAATGGTTTGTTTACAACATCTGAATGGCTTTACCGCCTCATTATACAGTAATAAATTGTATAAACAATCTTATATGTTAATCTAACATTTAATATTTGTATGGTAAATATTTTGATAGTTAAATAATTTTAAGTTTTTTAAAAACCCATTGGTACGAGCCTCGAGGTCGAACTCGGGTCTCATGACTCAAAATTCCGACCACCTAACCACTCAGCTATCGTGACTCGAGTTGGATTCCCGAGGCTCGTACAAATGGGTTTTTCAAAACTTATGTACGAATTATATCGTTGGCTTGGACATAAAGACGGCGACGGGCTCACCACGGAAGGTGGATCAAAGGAACTTAATTGTCTAGACTAATCTTCTGTCGTCCCCTGTATTGGGAATTGCGTGAAGATATTTTAAGTTCTATTCTGTAAGAAAATGTCTAAAACTGTTATAGATTAGCCCACATGAAGACTAGATAGAATAGACTTGCTAAAATTGACATTGATCAATTAGCCGATGCAGAATGTCACTATTCGTTAGTTTTTTTAATGTATTAATTCATTAGTTATATAACGTCTACAATAAACTCCAAAATATCCGCAAACGAATATGTTACTAATTCTTTTAATTGACACGCCATAAAGTTTTATAAAACGATTAGAGATTTATAGACACAGAATCGTCAACTGGGAACCGGTCCTTTTCGCCTTGATGTTTCCTCTATTTATAATAATTTCGATCTACGATAATCTTAACTCGATGTTTGTTAATTTGTACTTACGAAACCACCTTCGTGAAGCCTTATTTTAAACGCCGTATTATCCCATGTTTAAAAATAAATAAATAACGCAATTGCCAATACAGGGGTAGACAGATGTCTAGTCCAGACAATTAAGTCCCTTCGACCCACCTTTCACCGAAGATATTTTCGGAACAACGTGACAGGTGGTGAGCCCGTTGCCGTCTTTATGTCCAAGCCAACGATATAATTAGTACATAAGTTTTTTGATAAACCCATTGGTTCGAGTCTGTAACCTGGGGATGGAACTCGGGTCTCTTGACTCGAAATTCTGACCATCCAAACACTCGACTATCGCCGCTTCAAATGAAGCGACCTTCGTGAAGCCTCATATTGTATAATTAAACGCTACACTGTATATTTAATATTGTTCCATGTTTACTTGCAAAATTGTAAATGTTTGCGAGAGGTAATTGTTTCGTTGGCAAATGGTTTGTTTACAACATCTGAATGGCTTTACCGCCTCATTATACAGTAATAAATTGTATAAACAATCTTATATGTTAATCTAACATTTAATATTTGTATGGTAAATATTTTGATAGTTAAATAATTTTAAGTTTTTTAAAAACCCATTGGTACGAGCCTCGAGGTCGAACTCGGGTCTCATGACTCAAAATTCCGACCACCTAACCACTCAGCTATCGTGACTCGAGTTGGATTCCCGAGGCTCGTACAAATGGGTTTTTCAAAAACTTATGTACGAATTATATCGTTGGCTTGGACATTAAGGCGGCGACGGGCTCACCACGGGAAGGTGGATCAAAGGAACTTAATTGTCTAGACTAATCTTCTGTCGTCCCCTGTATTGGGAAATGCGGGAAGATATTTATGTTTATAATCTTTATACATTTAAATATTTTTAAAACTAAATTTTTTCAAGTCAACGGACGATAGTTTACACTGACGTGACAACTGAGTTAGTGGTAATCTCGATCTACTTTTTCTTGTTCTTTTGTTTATTATAGGCTGCAAGCCTATATTATTTTACTGCACTGCTTCTACATTTTATTTCTATTTAGCCTGATGGTTGACTGACAGAGAATGCAAATGGCATTACGCCATATAAATAAAAATAAAACTACTTCCAATCGATTAAGCCCGCTCGAACGGGGCAGTACCAATGCCTTACATTACCAGCGTGAATTAGAAGCATCTTGTACTGCGTTTGATAACCAGTGACCTATAAATATCTTCCCGCGGCATTCCCAATACAGGCGTAGACAGAGGTCTAGACAGTTAAGTTTTTTCGACCCACCTTCCACCGAAGACATTTTTGGGACAACGTGACAGGTGATGAGAACGTCGCCGTCTTTATGTCCAAGCCAACGATATAAATCCTACATAAGTTTTTGAAAAACCTGTTGGTACCAGCCTCGGGGATCGAACTCGAATTCCGATCACCCAACCACTCGGCTATCGTGACTTTTTAACTAAAGACGGTAGAATAGGAAAGGACAGATAATAGGATTATTCATATTATCTGTCCTTTCCTATTCTACCGTTTTTACAGTGGTAGAGCCACGCATCAGCTTTTGCCTCCTTTTGAGTAAGCCTCCGGTTACTCAAAGGGAGGCAACGCATCTGCCTGGCCTCTGGTATTGCGGATGTTCATGGCCGGCGATAATCACTTACCATCACGTGAGCCACCTGCTCGTTTGCCTCCCTTTCCTATATAAAAAAAATCTACGGTCTTTTCCTCAATTCCTTTCATGAAGGACATGTGTTTCGCTCCCCATCGCAGCACCAGATATCTCGCACTTTACCCGTCTCCGGACTGCTAATATAATTCTGATATTTTTCAAAACCATAGTAGCCATAGTTAAAAAAAATATCATAGATAGCCATAGTTATTTGTAAGGTTTTCCCTTAGTCGTCTCTTATGGCGGTTTAATTCCTTATTTAATTTTTAATAATTTTGAAATATTTAATTTAATTCCTTTGATACCTTACGGCATAGTCAAAAATTCCATCAACACCATCTTGATGCTTGGCATTCCACCACAGTGCGTTTATCGCGGAATTTTCTGCCACGCACTTGCACTTTATGGAATGTGCTGCCGTCAGCGGTTTTTCCGGACCGATACGACTTAGGGACCTTCAAGAAAAGAGCCTATACCTTTCTCAAAGGCCGGCAACGCATCTGCTATGCCTCTGGTATTGCGGATGTTCATGGGCGGCGTCACCATCACGTGAGCCACCTGCTCGTTTGCCTCCCTTCCCTATAAAAAAAATTCACGGAAAGAAAGAGGGTGGTAAGTTCGGACGCCGATAGTATAACCTAAATTCGACTTTCGAAACTTACTATTAGATGAATTTGTAGCTTAATACATATTTTTAAATAAATCTGAGATGAAGGGTGGGATGTAATAGTTACCTAGTGACAGTGATACTGTGTATGTACGTTTTTGACGTCGTTTTAATGTTAATTGTGCGCGTGGGAAGCGCCTGCCCAGATGACTTTGCTTTCGCGTATTCCGTTGACTGTAACATTTATTACGTCATTTGGTACGGACTGCCCCACGGGTTTTGATGCAGATTTTACTTACTTTAGTTTAGATAAAATTAAGTTAGATAACATCAATCGATTGCAATTTTTTAACCGTTTCATAATAACTAACTGATCGAACTGAGAATAAACTGGCGAAAGAAACTTAAATTTGAGATAGACGCTCATTTAAGTTTCTTTCGCCTATTTCTTATATATATTATAGGCATCAGATTTTGGGATAGTCAGAGGCATCTTATATTGTACAAATTGGCCAATGATACATTTGGTACATAGGTTTCGGAAAAATCATTGGTACGAGCCTTCTGCCGTAATGACGTAACCACTTGACTATCGTAGATCAACTATAATTATTTATTATAATATAATTGTGTCCAATTTCATTCAAATCTGTTCAGCTGTTTTGAAGTGATTAAGTAACAAATATCCAAACTTTCACATTTATATTTAACTAGTAGTTCACACTTTGTTGACACCACTAGTTACGACTTTACTCTGACTAGGAACTGCGAACAACGCTGCGTTGGGGATCTTAAGTTCTATTCCTATACGATAATGTTTTTGCTTCTCCATGTTTTCTTAAGGATAACCCTTTCCTTTCCTTTAAGGAACCACATGCGAATTTGTATATTTTAAAAATAAGATTTTTTTTACAGGAAAGGGTCAAAAAGATTTCTTTACTTTAGCGATGGTCTCCGCCCATATAAATCCATAACACCTGAGAAGATGCATGCCCATTGCCACCGCTCGAAGAGATCTCGCCTTTTCATTGCTATGGGGCTTAGTTTGGATACACACAGAAGAAAAACGTACACCAAGGAAAAGGCCGTTTCAAGTGCTCAGCCCACTTCGGATGCAGACTTGTTGGTGAACTTTGGAGACAGTGTCTATGTCGTTTCCTTAGCACTGCTCTCCTTACCCTCCACAGCTGATTTTGCGATCTCCCTATCCTTGGCAACTCTGTCGGGGCCGCATCTTTGATACGACTGAGGAGGAATGGGAGTGGAGTATCGGTATTACGATGCGCCGTTCTTTCTGCACTCCATCGTCGTAATATAGTTAACCAGATCCACCGCGAGGTTTCGGCTGGACTGGTTAGAGCACCCTCCTTCCGGAGCCCCAAGGCCATAGAATCCTTGGTCCTTGGCGAAATACTGTGGAGTTTAAGTCGATGATAGCCCAATGCCACCCATCCTTACCACCGCGGGTGGACTTTAGGTATTTCCCTCGTATTTTATGGGAGGAATAGTAGCGGGAGTGGGAATGGGATAGAAGTGGATTGTTTGGTGGTTACCTCATTCACTGCGGAAAACACTTAATAACAAGATGAGTATAATTCATGCAGGTTTTCTGCCTGATTGTGTAACTACCTTGGTGCAGTCGGCTCATGCAGCAGACATTGTTGTGACATGAAAATTTTAAGATAAATCAGTGATATTTAGTTATCAGTGTCTTACAAATATTTATCGTTTTCATCACAGATTCCGCTATAATAAATGATCAGTTTTTGCAAAAAAACACATCGTATGATTACAAGTAAGAGACATTTGAATATTACATAAAAACATTAGTTATTATCTGTTGCTTATTGTCAGATGGGACAAGAATTACCAAGCTTTTCATTTTGTCATTGTTTAGTTTTATCACTTTGTTATCAATTGATAAGTAAAAACAATTCACTACTTCGTATACATGACACACTTATTGAATAAATATTATATATTAATTTGTTTACAAGGTTATCGTGACAATGGTATATAAATACAAAGATAAGAAATGTTATGAACATTGTAAAATTTACAAATAATATAACAGTGTCAATCTTATTATGATGATAGGTTGACAGGTATAGTATATTTGATGAGCATAAACTTGTTTGATGCTGCTAGACGAAGGGAAAACCATATTGGGAAAACCATCGGTAGCGAATGAAGTTCTAGGAAGTGTCTTAAAGATACTAGTATTGGGACTGCCAATCCTAATGCCAAACTATAAAGGTATGTCCTTCTTACAAGAGCCCTATGAGCCCCATAAGACGCATCGCACTCTAAAATGCTCAGCTGGAATAAATTATATACAATTATAGTGGCCATAAGCACGTAATTGTATAGAAAATATCATATAAAGAATATATATTATACTTCTCGAATGTGATCTCTTCACATTGGCTGAAAAAATATATATTTCATGGCTTAAATATAACATTTATAAAAAAATTAAGTTTCCGAATGTTTTGCCTGGCCGTTGCTCAATACTCAAGAGTACTTGTACATACTTTGTATCCAGAAGTTTCAACGGAAACGAGTGATATTATTTTTAATTCAGCGTAAAAAATTATATTTAATTATAAGATTGCAATAGTTAACTTTGTTTTTGTCCGACAAATGACATTCTTTCCGAATCCATCTCCTAAGATAAGCATTTGTTTTACAAATTTTAATGAATTGCGTTATTCATTAAATTTGTGAAAAATGCTAATCTTTGGAGAGCCCAGGTGATCGGGCTTGGCTAGCAGTTATATAAAATCATGGAAAAAAAACGACAAATAATATTTTTTTCCCGAAAACGAATATTTTTATCCCAACCGCTGAATAACACCACCGAACCTAACAGCACAGTCTAAAATTCCATCAACACCTCCTTGCCAAGCGTCAAGGAGGTGTTGATTGCACCAAAGTGCGTTTTTCGCGGAATTTTCTGCCACGCACTTGCACTTTATGGAATGTGCTGCCGTCAGCGGTTTTTCCTGACCGATACAATTTAGGGACTTCAAGAAAAGAGTCTATACCTCAAAGGCCGAAAACGTATCTGCTATTTCTCTGGTATTGCAGGTGTTCATTCGCGGCGGTAATCACTTACCAACACGTAAACCACCTGCTCGTTTGTACCCTATTCTTTTAAAAAATAACGTTAATTCTAGATAATTTTAATTTATTATCAACATTACTTGACAGATATTTTTGACCGTAAATTGATTTGATATTTATATATTCATACACTTGTGTAGATACCTAGACGTGCATGTATTAAAAAAATGATGAAATTGGAAGGAACCGAAAGGGGTTTGTAAGGATCGTGAGACTTGGCGGTCTGTTCTCTGTGACTGCCCCGTCAGGAACTGAAGATACGTAAGTAAGTATTCATGAGTGGAATAGCAGTTTGTGTGGGACGAACATCATCCGCAGTTGCGAGGTGGCAGAAACTGGAAAAATGACAACCCTGGGTTTTCTTGTTCTTCTTTCCCTAATGACGTTTCATTGTAACCGCCAGTGGCATGTGACTTGAGTTCAATATAATGATTGAGTTCAATACTTAGCTTTTTTCGACAACTTTGTTTTAAATATTTATTGTTTTGATTTGTTTTCCTACTTTTTCTTAATGTTTGATTCCGTTTATGTTTCCATTTTTAGCGATTTTTGCTTTCAATTTTTTTTTGGTTGCTTCGATGCTCGAATCCTTTTGTTTTAATATATCAAGATGTCAATTCGAACGGAAAAAGATCAAATCCGATTACTTCCTAATTAGGTGAGCATTAGTCGCTTTGCCCCTCTTTTACCTTTGTATTTATACATATTAAAAATCTGATGTTATGACCTTTTAATATACGTATGTACACTATATATATGAGGTTCGTGGTGGGCAAAATAAAAAAATTTCCGCTAATTACTAATTTATTCACTTATTTTAAAAATATCTTGTACACGTCTTCGTCTTGCCGTCTTTCTACTTCGCTCATCCCTTCCTTTCTATTTTCATACATCCGTCTCCCTCTATCAAATCAGTCATTCATACATCTCAATCCTATTCAACATTCTTTTTCATTCAAAAACCACAGACCTACATATATATACGTAACGGCCTGTACCCTCACAGTGAAAAATAGGGCGGCAAATTTTTATGCCGACACCCCCTTCTCCTTGCACACACAGCGCCTTGACTGCACGGCATTTCGTTTGGCAAGTTTAAGTAGATTTACGATTACTTGAACACGCCAAATGAAAGTCGTAAAATGACGCGTAACTTGCGTATTGCGTCTCGTAGCCTCTAATTGTAAATGTACGCAAGCGTAAAAATTGTCGTATGGCGACGGCTGTAATGACCAATTTTCATGGCCCGCTGCTCTCTGAAACATAGTTATTACATGACGTCACTGTACTGGTAATCATGGGTCATCAAAAAATACTAATTACAGCCGTAATACTCGTCAAATTCTACCATGTTATGTAGTATTAACATCTACGATTGTGAGACGTATGTAGATATTTTGCAACGGTCCCCCCATCATAAAATATCAATAAACGTCTGTCTAATATACCATCTAAATATCCTATATTTGCATGTATAATAAACGTGTTGTTCCAAGTTATCCCACCAATCCTTCTTTGGTTTTAACATAATGTCTATTTCATTATTTAATAGAATATATATTATGATTCGCACACGATGAATGTTCACGGATTCTCGAGCAGGTTTCTGGTGATACTTTTCATCTCGGCAAAATTGAAAACCCATCAAAACGGTAGTTATAAGAAGAAGCAATAAGAAAATTAAAGAAATTAAAAAAAATCATATGATATGGGCGGGATTGTTTTCAGTTGATATTTTTAATTAATTTAATAACAAAAATTCCAAAATTGAATCATAATGTAAATAAAATAAATAAATAAATATAATAGAATACAATACCGGGGTAGCCAGAGGTCTAGTCTAGACAATTAAGTACATTTGACCCACCTTCCACCGACGTACATAAGTTTTTGAAAAACCCGTTGGTACGAGCCTGTCACCTGGGGACCGAACTCGGGTCTCTCGACTCGAAATTCTGACCACCCAACCACTCGGCTATCGTGGCTTTCAATCAATCATCAAATATATTATTACAAAAATTTGTCATACATAATAATTTGCAACATGAAGGGAAAAAACATCGTAATATAATAGAATAAAAAAATCAAATTTTAAGATTAAATTAGTGTCTATTTTTCAAAGGTAACAAACAGTAAAATATTAACTTATTTAAAAAATAATTAAGAACTAACTTAGTAATTCAACGATATATATTATATTGTAAACTAGCTATTTCCCGCGAGTTTTTCCGCGTTTGTTTTAGCCTGTTAAAAAAACCACTGCAAGATATTGGCAGCAAGAGTTAGAATAATCTACCTTTTTATTGCTAATCATAAAATCTACGGACGGATCATAACAACCATACGGATTTTACAAAGATTTTTATAAATTTACATTTTACTACGAAATTAATAAAAAGAAACAATAACAATAACAATGCAATAAAATATGTCTTTCATAGTCTCATGAGTTTTGGCGCAAAGGGAAAAAAAGGCACACGCGTTCTCAACGTAGTTGTTGGACTACAGCTCTTGTTTTGCAGTAGACAACATAAAGATTTTAACTTTATTTATTTAAACTTTTTTGGACACTAAATAAAATGTACAACACAAAATGGCGGACATAATGCCTAAAGGCATTATCTACCAGTCTACCTTTGGTTTGAGCAGAGATTCTAGTGATGATCAGAAAACATAATCTTAAAAAAAAAAATAAAAAAAGCCATTATACTCTAAGTTATGCAGACGACAGACCTTCAAAGAGACAATGTGTTTGTTCTTCTTCTTCCTTAGGTTAATGGCCCCTGCTGTTAGAATTCTGTCAATCTCAAGTCAGTTGAAGTTATGTTTCAAATTTACATACAGCAATAAATAATAGACACTGTCTTATACAGACTTTGAATATATTTCAGTTATTAATCAGCAAGCGACCATGCAAATAACCGTAACTGCACATTATTTTGAGATATTTACAAGGCCATGGATGTTAATTATTGTAATTATGGCTAACGTTTTCTGAGTTATGAGCTAGAACGCCTACCATCTAATATTAAAACCGCATTAACTGCTTCTTCTAGAAACAGCACGTTACGACAATTAAAGTAATTTCAAACTGGTTATAAATATTAACCCAACAATCATCTGCTTTTAAACATTTGAAAGTACGACAAGAATTTTTTTATTAATTTTTTATTATAATGTGCATCATTCAACTAAAATAGTTGAATGATGCACATTATTATATTGTATATGTGTATATTGTATAAGTAAGAAATGAGTTGGTTTCGTCCCGCGAGTGTCGTAAGAGAGCCATCTCTTGATATAGAGAAAAGCCACGAAAATAAAAATGGCTACCGATAGATGACGGGTTAACCATAACGGAAATATCAGACCTAAGATAAAACCGATGACTATCTAAGGTATGAGGCGTCTGTTACTGCGATTGTGTGCGCAAATAATACACGGTTGGCCCTAACCCCTAACTATATCAAGAGGTAGAGGTAGAAGAGATTTCTCCACTCCTACGCATGCGGGCTTCACCGTTCTACCGTCACCGCGGCAACAAAATTCACATGACATTAATAACTTTATATTAAATCATGTAAGCCATGCTGGAACTTTTCTTGTTAAATAAGAGAAATTTTAAAAAATTCTTAAATTTACCTTCAGCATTGGCCAAGAAGAGTGGTCCACCACATTTGACCAACTTTATTTGGGATGATGAGCCCGTTGGAGTTGCCACAATCGCCACGCTTGGCAAGCGTATTGGCGATCGCAGTAACAGGCTCCTTGCGACTTATATGCTGCTGTACGCCACCTGTCTGCAGAATTTTGGTCAGGTATTTTTCCATAATTTTTTTTAATCCATTAATTTTTCTCAATCCATCAAGTTATGATCATCAATTATGATCTTTTTTTCCCTTAATCGCCTCTTACGACACCCACAGTAGGAAAGAGGGTGTTATATTCTTGCGCCAGTAACACAAGGCAGTACGAAATGTATACGTATATTAGGTAATCTATAAAGAAGACGAAGAATATGAATTAAATTTAAAATCCGTACAGAAATAATAAATTTTAATAGAATTTTTGTCAGAAAAATTCCTAATAGATACAATAACAAATGATCATTTATTACAGACGAATGAATCTTTCACACAATGAGTTATATAATATGATAAAAACCAAACGATGACCAGACAAACTTGTTAGTGGCGGTAACGAAGCGTGTCGACTGTTAATACTATTTTAGAACTGAGGTAATGTTTACCACAATTTAATCCTGAGAAAGATATAAATTGAAATACAACATTGAAAAAATACTACAATAAGCAATCTAAAAGAAAACAAAAGTCGTTCGGTATGACATTATAAAATGTTGAGTTTCTGTTTTAAGTGCTAGCCAATGTGATTACTTTCAATAACGCATTCAATGTCTTGTTCGATCTTGTTGTACTTATCTCAGTTTAAGCTTTTAAAGTGCTATGGGGTATTCCATCTTTATCCGCGGGGATGACAAAGGTATTTATAACCTTCTTAATTCGGTAGTGAACTATGGATTCACAGAACTTATATTGTTACATGTTTTGCGTAGGTAAAGTAAATCATTCAAATCGTTCTTTTCAGATGTCAAAGGGTTGCAGCAGCCACTTACCATCAGTTTGGCTGTTAGATCATTTATCATCAGTAAAAAGAGTATTTAGAAATCTATAAAAAATATATTTTAAAATTTTAGTAATGAATACGTAAAGTATCACTAAAAAGTTTCCCCACGACATAGAGTAAGTCTTGCAAAATCTTGCGAGAAATCGATGGATGCATGTGGCTGAGGTCCGTTCTTTGTTGAAATTTTGGGGGTGGGCGTTCAGCAGGCTGTAAAAAAGAAGACGAAGAAAAAGGGGGTTACTTTGGGTTGATTAAACATCGCAAGTATCCATAAGCTGCAGGAGTCTGCAATAAAAGTTCTCACCCAAAACACATACAAACAAATAAACTTTATTTGATGTCAGCGATTCGCACGCACCGAACCATGTAATGCCATGTATTCATAAAACCCTTGAATTCAAATCAGGTTCATTGCCAGGTACAATTGTAGGCCGGTAGATTACATAATTTAAAAAACCAGCTGGAAACAAAATGCGTAGAGGATGTGACGCGTTGCAGTGCGTCTGCTTCCGGCGTCGATATCTGTCATCTACGGACACTGAACCTACAACAATGATATATTATGACTACGCCCTCGGACAATGGCTTGATAGGATAAAAAAATAATGCAAATGCATAATATCTATTGTGTAATAATGTGAAATGTATTAGGTACTAGCCGTCGCTCGCACGCTTTGGTGGACGCCTTTTTTCTGGGAAAATGTATCCCATATCCTTCGTCTGGTTTCAAGATACTTCTATATCCGATTACATAAAAATAGGTTTAACTGTTTAGTCGTGAAGGGTAAGAGACATATAGACAAATTTCATATTTATAGAGTATTCCACTCTTGACCCTCTCCGGGTTTCCTTTTCAAGAAATTTGCTCACATGGTCTTGAAAAGTTAGTCGTGGTATACCTCGACCTCTTTTACTGTACGCGTATTTTGGCACTGTATGTGTTTGTTAAAGAAATGTTATTAAAAAGGCCTTCTTAAAATAGATCACTATAAGAAAGGTAGTGATTTGCAGACATAACACTCAGCACTTGTAAAAGGAAAGGAAGGACGTTAGATTTCTTCTAGGTTCTTCTCGAATAAGCTTTTGTTTCCGCGAATCAGTGCAGACTTTTAGCAGTGACCTTTAAGTAAACCTTAATTGAATAAAGCTGGAAGATGCAGTCACGATAGCCGAGTGGTTGGGTGGTCGGAATTTCGAGTCAATAGACCCGAGTTCGATCACCAGTAGGTAGTCTCGTACCAATGAGTTTTTCAAAAACTTATGTACGAATATCGTTGGCTTGGACATAAAGGCGGCGATGGGCTCACCACCTGTCACGTTGTCCCGAAAATATCTTCGGTGAAAGGTGGGTCGAAGGGACTTAATTGTCTAGACTCGACCTCTGTCTACCCCTGTATTGGGAATTGCGTGAAGATATTTATTTATTTATATATATTTATATCTGGAAGAATTTTCAAAAAGAAATATGCTGAGCCTTTGTACAAAAATTGTTTACCCAATTTTTATGATTTCATGTTACATGTGTGTGTACATAAATTGTAAATAAATAAATTAATTAATCCTTGACTTTATTATTTTTAAAACCTTAATTTAGTAGTAATTATAATTACTTTTATCAGCAGTATTTTTTAATTTAATCTCGATGTAAAATTACAAAAACAAAATAAACGCTATGAAAATTTATATTAAAACTTCTAGCTGCTCTAAAAACTTGAAATAAAGGCACATAGATCACACAGCAGCTCTTTTTGTGACAGTCGAAACGATCTCGAAACCTGACCACGCGAACATCCAAAAGCTCGGAACTCATCCAACAAGGCCCGTTAGCAAATACCGTTAAATGTGCTCACAAGGCTTCAAGACATTCCGATCTGAGACGATTTCAAGAATTCACTTTAAATAGATTCTTTGATTTTAATACCTTCCTTAGTGCACAGTCATTGCAACGAGTGTAGTATCGCAATAGTCTGTGAATAAACTTCGTAATATTAGTGATGTCAATAGCATTAAAGATATTCAATAGTGTACAGAAAAAAATAAAATTGACTGTTTTTTTTATATTAGGTTTAAGGCAACAATATTTTTAATCCCTTATTCATGCTTTACAGTTGTAATTTATAAATTCGTTGAATACTTTATAGCAAATTAATATATTTGTTACTTTTATGTTTGACGTTTTCGGAGCAAGTTATCAAAACTCTACCATAAAGATAATTATTCTATTATGCGAAAAATTATTTTATCATCAAAACAGACGATGTGGCGGAAGGGACCTCGTCAGCATCATTGGTAAGTATAATTATTACTATAACTATATAACGATAAATATAAGTGAATACGCTATAAATATGAAATCTGTTTACCTATATGTCGGTTACCCTTCACGGCGATACAGTTGAACCTATTTTTATGTAATCGGTTATAGAAGTATAATGAGAACTATTTACACAGTTTACCTTACTTAAATTGCCTATGTTATTTGAAAACATTGATACATTTTTGGGCGAAAAGTACGAACGCTAAAGGATACTATTTGAAATAGGGCAATATTAAGTCTAATTTAGAGGTTTCCGGTGCGACCAGTCTCTATATATGTACAGTTGTACAGTTCTGAAAATACATAAATCTTAAGTATAACCCTAGGGTAATAAATAAGCGAAGAAAAGGATCTGTATTGCCAGTAGCAAAAATAAGATCTACTTATGCAAACGGTAGTAAAAATAATAAAATAAATGTACAAATTAATATTCATCCTCTCAATCACTTCAAATGTAAACATTGCTTACCTGGCTAAAAGACAAAAGTTACGATAAGACCGAGTCTCTGTTGTGTAAAAGTTTTTGAGAGTCTTTGTGAGATAAGTTCAATAGTTAATTAGACAATTAGTATAGATTTAATTGTATTTTTATGGAAAAGCGGAGACTCCTACTACAGGTAATGTTTTATTTAAAAGGAGTCTCCAACTACTAGCCTATAATTGTAAGATAAAGAAATATAGAAAAGGAAAACATTCTTCGTTTTCATTTTTTTATTGTGTGTGTGTGTGTGTGTGTGTGTGTGTGGGCGTGAATTCAAATTATTATTATTGCCACGAGGAGTCTACGATTATAGTAGTTTTTAATTAATAAGTATTGTAAATATTAACATAATTTGTTTCTGTAAATAAAGTAGTTATGAAAATGTATTATTGTTATTAATGGTTCATTAGGCTGTGTGATATGTCACATTCTGTGTAAAAGTACAAATACAGTTACAACTTGTATGTACTACAAATATAACCTACAAACTATTAGTAAGGTATTTTAATTGTGATAAAACATACCTTTATGTGTGCCTACTTGAAATAACTTGAAAGAAACCATAATTACTAGTTGTTTTTAATCAATATAATTGCAATAAAAAAACATAACAGCCTTGGATTAGACTTGGATTTGATTATCAAGACCAAATATCGAAGACTAAGACAAAGTTAGGTAAATAAGTAAAAGAGCGAGTCCATCACTAATTGAATCATGTACTTGCCTGATATTTATTCCGGTTGTAAAGCGAGTGCGGTAATATTTGCGGATATTTGTAAATTAAAAATAAAAATAAATCTTCACGCAATTCCCAATACAGGGGCAGACAGAGGTCTAGTCTAGACAATTAAATCCCTTCGACCCACCTTCCACCGAAGATATTTTCGGGACAACGTGACAGGGGGTAAGCCCGTCGCCGCCTTTATGTCCAGGCCAACGATATAATTCGTACATTAGTTTTTGAAAAACCCATTGGTACGAGCCTGCCACTTGGGGATCGAACTCGGATCTCTTGACTCAAAATTCCGACCACCCAACCACAATCAAATCAATTACAACCACAACCACAATCAAGGCAATCGTGACTTAATTTTCTTTTTTTTTTTTATTGATATATGCCGGATATTTGTAGAATGGGAAAATATAATTTTGCAAACTTATATTTGTTTCCAAAAACAATTTATATTATTTTCTAATCGACCTTCAGAGTTGTAATATCCGTTTGAACTTTAAAAAAAAGCCTAAGTTGATTTTATTTAAGTTCTTATTTATTTTGATTGACAAATAAATAAATCAAGTCACAAAGTGGTAAGTGCAAACAACTTCAATCAAAATTTGTACAAGTTGCGTTGCCGTTACTGCCTAGACAACAAAGTTGGAATACCTCATAGCCTGCAAATATTATTATTGGTTACTAATTTATAATTATTGTTCACAATAATACCGTTTTTGCCTCGCCACAATCGATTGGACTAATAGACATAAGCATTGCAGCTTAGTTGGAGTAGATAAAAGGAATACTAGAAATGTTACTTTAGCACTGTTAGTATACTTTAAGAGAAAAGAAAGAAAGCAAGAAATAATCGGCAAACTTGGCAATCGTAGTACCAGCTCTTTGGCCCTTAGACGTAGCTTCCCGACACCGCCTACATATTTTAAGGTAATATTTCGCCATCTATTCGTAGCCATGGCCATTATCAAAGCTTTTTCATTATTCGGATATATCACGAAGAAACAACCGATATCCCGACATAGCGGTACCGAGCAGTCGTATCTAAGATGGGAGGTGTTTGTCCGCCAATCCACTTGCCGCATGTGGCGTTCATGGAGAATAATCCGCATAGGAGAAGTCCAAGTCCTATAGTGCACTTTCACCGGCCTTTAAGTTACAGCTTACTGTGATGATAGTTAATTAGACACGTCTCTGAAGCATCTGAGTCTAATGCATCCCCAGCGCTTGCGCAACAGTCTACCTACGGAAGTCACGACTTACGGTTCGGGAGTTGACCTTCTTCTTAATTGCATACGATACATTGATTGCTTTAACAAGCTCACGATTAGTAACAAGCAATTAAACATATTTTTGTAACTAATAATGTGCTAAGCGATAATAAGCCGCTATTCACTGGTCACGACAACTTTGCCACATCATTTTATTATTCTAGTTTGTAACTTAAAAGACTTTTAGTTCATAATACACTCGAGAGCAATCAATTAGGGTAAGGTAAAGGTAATTAAATAACTCAAAAACTATGAATGCTAATTTATTGTAATCAATTGTGTTGAACAGGCAAATATTAAAATATTCTATCTCAACTTATAACAAAAATTGGTATAACACACACAATGTGTGTCACCTTACAATTTTAACACTTTGTATCATCTTAAAATTTTCAAGAGTTTTATGTTCGTACGTTCTCTCATCACCGCGAAAATGTGCTTTGGCATTATGTACACCAAGTTCCTTGTGCGATACGAAGGAATATTTTTCAATTCTTCTACGAGCGTTAGTTTGAGCTCTTTAAGCGTAATAAGGAGAGGTTTTCGTTGTCGCACACAATTTCCCAGCTCGTCCCAAGCATGCTTGATCAGGTTGAGGTCTGGGCTGCGTGCTAACCACTCTATATCTATATCAATGTTTACTTCTTGAAGGTATTCATTCACAATTCCACCACTATACTCCTTAAAATTTTCATGTATAAAGAAAACACCTCCTCACCCAAATATACTATTAATGAACCAACATATTTTTTTAGGATTTCTTCTATGTATCCTTCAACAGTTATACAGCCGTTTTCTAGGAGCACCAGCTCTGTGACTCTCCCTTTGAGATTCTATTCTGAGAGATTCTCTCTGGATTTCAAATCATGAGACTCGAGTTCGATCCTTCTAGGAAACATTCAGAGGATAGATCCTCAGTTATATACGTATTATCAATGGAATAGATGAGAATGGGTAAGTCTCGAACTATTGAATTTTTCGAAATTTATAAGGTAAAATTTTTAAAAAATCAGAGAAATTATTTTACAACTCCTTTTATGCTTTATTTTGTTTTAATTTTTCTTTAATATAAAAGTAACTTTATTCATTCAGCTTTATGCATAGTTATTCTATTTCAATGTAATATTATTATATTATATTTATTCATTTGTAATTTGATTTTTTGAGACATTTGCAATTCGAGTCATATAAATCCAGAGATCGATCCCAAGTGGTAGGCTCGTACCAACGGTTTTTTAATTTATGTACGATTTATATCATTGTTTTGGAGTTAAAAACGTCGACAGGCTCACCACCTGTCACGTTGTCACAAAATGTCTTCGGTGAATGGTGTGTTTGTGTTCGGCAAATGTATTTTATATATTAGCCATCTTTTATTTGTAAATTTATGGTAATAACATTTACTACATACACACATACACTACATACATCTAATACTTATACGTAAATTTTTGTAAGTGAAATACCTTTTATATTTATATGTTTTCTTCTTGTTTTAATAATGTCAAAAAACACTACAGATAACTATTTTTAAAACAGTGGTGCATTTGTACAATAAATATTTCCTTCTAATTCTACCTCTACGCCATAAACAGAAGTAACCTCGACTTATTCCTATACTCTCGTAGACACCTAGTAAATCGTAGTGGTTAATGCTACTCCATACATAAATATATGACTAGTTACGTGTACTGTAGTAACAGTTGTGAACTAAATAGACAAGACAACTGCGATTGCATTACGGGAAAAAGGCATCGCAATTAAAGGTATAACTTAAATTGCTATATCATCACGCCACTCGCAAAAAAAGGGTAAGGGTAAACAGAGGAGGAGGCAATTAAGTCTTTTCGACTCACCTTCCACCGAAAATATTATCGGGACGTGACAGGTGGTGAGCCCGTCGCCGTCTTTATGTCCAAGCAAATGGGTCTCTAGAATCTAATTCCAATCCAATCCGACTTTTTTTTAATTGCAAATAAATATAGCTAAAATGATTTTAAGCGCTTACAACCGCGACCTTTTCTGTCGCCAATGAACACAGGCTCAGCGTAATCTACACTCCATTTTTGGAAAGGATGTTCGAGTGTAGTGCGTGATGCAGGCAACTGTCCCATGATAGGTTGAATAGATTGAGCTTTATATGTGAAACACCGCATGCATTTATTAACAGTAGCTTTAGAGTTACGTTTCTAAGTTTCCATCACTTAGAGGCCAATACTTCAGTCTTAAATTTGCTAGTAAAAGTTGGGGCCCTGCATGCGAATATTTTATAGGATCATAATGGGATACGATTTTTGTAAATGATTTTTACCGCATATTAAAATAGGGTGTTTTGTATCATAGCTGTATGGGGAATTGTCTAGTCTTCAACCAACTCTAATTAAGTTGTTTTTATCTAAAAAGGACGACAAGAAGAGTAGTCTATTTTTTCGAGGTAATTTTTTATTCGATTTTATAAATTAATAATTCTAAATATACATTTTTATTAAAAATTATATTTGCTGTATTGTTTGTATGTATTTTTATTAATATTAAATTCATCAGGACACATTTTAAACTGACATTTTTAATGATTATTGTTGTTACTCAGTAACGGATAGATGTCCAGTAAGAACCTTTATTTTTACAATTATATATAAATCGTTGTATATAAGCTGCAACATATTGAATTATATTTAAATTATATTTGTTTTTAATTAAATTACAAATTAATTCAATTGAATTATTCAATAAAGAGATTGGCCCTGACCACCACAAAGATAAATCGCTGATTTGGTCAGCATTCACCCCACGCCACGAGAGATCTGCTGGATTTTCTTTTCATGGGACATAACGCTAAGCATGACCCTTCGTGCGTTCTTTGATATCAGGCATTCATGATATCAAAGCTTTGAAGTTGAGAAATAGCGCTTGTTGATAACCATACTAGAACAATCGTCAAGTCACACCAAAATATGAAACTGTTAGCAAGGGAGGTTAGGGGTGGTAATACCTTAAAGTACATGCGTGCGGCTAATAAGGCTCCATAAAGCTCTAGACACGGAATAGTCTTGGATGTCAGAAGATGTGACATGAACCTCACCCGTGCTATCCACAGAACGAACATACATACAAGCGCACGTATGCACGACAAAATATCTCGTTTATGTACCTAAGTGTTATTGAAAAGAAAACATTGAATAATTTTTAACTGATTTAAGTAAGGCAAGGTTTGCACAAACGTATACCAAACTTTATGTATATAATTTTTGCTCCCACAACACATGAACCAATGAAACCCAATGGATCGAAAATTTGAACTATGACAGAAATAATGCAATGTTATGTCACTACTGCTTCATGTTTAATATTTATAGAAAATGACAAGCTATACGAGTCTAGCAATATATGTGATGATGTCCCTATCTATGTATGTATTGATTCATAAGATCAATTAAAACTAAATTCAAAATACTAAAAATATTAGAATATTAGAAGTCACGATAGCCGAGTTGTTGGGTGGTCGGAATTTCGAGTCGAGAGACCCGAGTTCGATCCCCAGGTGGCAGTACCAATGAGTTTTTCAAAAAAAAAACTTATGTACGAATTTCATCGTTGGCTTGGACATAAAGGCGGCGACGGGCTCACCACCTGTCACGTTGTCCCGAAAAATATCTTCGGTGGAAGGTGGGTCAAAGGGACTTAACTGTCTAGACTTGACCTCTGTCTACCCCTGTATTGGGAATTGCGTGAAGATATATTTTTATTTTTTTTTAATATATTTATTGGTCTACCAATCAAAGTCGAAATCGACAGTGTTTGATTATTATTATGTGACAAGGCAGACTCATGTTACCCTAAAATAAAAGAGTAATAAAAATAATTACAGACTTCCTGAATAAATATATAAATATAGAATAAATATATTTATTATAAATTTTACAATTTAATAATTCATATAAAAATCTAAGACCGAATAGATTACTTAGCTTTAACTAAAAGAAAATAGTCATTTAAAAATTTCAGTCGCCCTAAACAGGTTGTCATAATTAATTTTACAATTATTCTGATTTATCAAAATGTTTTACCTTAAACATAGCTTAAATATAAAATATAGCTTAAAGAAAAAATTACCTCAAACAGCTAAAATATACTTAAATTAGTAGTACTCTGTTTCGATTACAGATGGCAAAGCGAGGGGATGGAAAAGACTGAATCACCTACATGAAGATACAAAATTCTCAAAGAAAGAGCAAACAAATATGCAATGATTATTAAAATAAAATTTCACTACTATAATATTAAATATTTAATATACTAACAGACATTTAAATAATAATTAACAATCAATAAATTACTCAAAATTTAATTAAACTGTTGAATAATAATATAAGGATCTCCATACACATACAAATTGTAGAATTAATTATAATTTTTTTTATGTAACATACCAGTAATGCCAGCTATAACATTACCAGTATTGCAATATACAGCAAGATGTACAGCAATACGTGTACTAGAGTGTGCCCAAATCTGCAAAATAATGTTTCGCAGCCGCAGACTAAATCATTAGGCTTTTGACCCTCAATTTGTACTTAATTTAATAATTATCAATAAATATTGACAACATAATTGTTATTTCAATAAACAGCTAACAGCACAATAATGTATTTTTTTAACACAGATTCATTATAGTAAAAGGGGTTCAAGTAAAAGGTAGACCATAAGAGGAAATATTTATCTGTACATTTTCCAATGGTACTCTTTGTGTCCAATAGTAAAACAAATCAGCATGATATCCCTCGCCATCATCACGTAATACATTGTACGTATACATGGCATCCGCAGCTAACACTGTTGGTTTCCCCTTTCCCCTATCGGGTTGGTTTCCCCTATCCGATTGGGTCGCTGCACTATCTGGGTCCATTCGGCACCTCACTCTTAGTAATGAGGGATGTGATTTTAAACTGTCCAAGACTTCAAACCGAAGTACCATGTCCGTGTCAAATTGTTCCAGATGTGGCAATAAATTAACCAATTGCACTAGCCCATTAGCCGTTGCTTGACACCGCCATAATTCAATCATTCGCAGTCTTGGTAATTGTTCAATCAGTATTGGTATGTGCTCATCGCTGAACCATGATGCACTTAATACTAACTCCTCAATATGTATTGGCAGCCTCATAATAAATTCAGCTAAGCAATTATTTCTCACCTGCAAACATGAAAATCGAAATCATGATTTAATTTACTTAGTTAGGCTAACCGTAATCATAAAGCTTATATAGACATTCTCACCACCTGTCACATTGTCCCGAAAATATCTTCTGTGGAAGGTGGGTCAAAGGGACTTGACCTCTGTCTACCCCTGTATAGGGAATTGCGTGAAGATATTTTTTTTAAATAAAAAGAGGGATGGGGAGAAAAGTTATAGCATTTAATGATTTGATTTGATGATTGTGTAGCATTTATTGAAAATAAATCTATTCTCAATAACTGCTGTAATTTTTCTTCCCTAAACAATCTAAGCTATAGTTTTCTGCAACAGAAATATATGTATTGTTTACTGTCTGTCCCAAATGTATCATCTCTGATAACTAGACTAAACTTAAAATGGGAAAATTTGTCAATTTTAAATAATTTGATACATTTATTGTCATCATCACAACAGCCCCAAGAGGTGGGGAAATTGTATAAAAAAATATGGAGCGTTAAACATAAAGACAATCCCAGTTAATTCTAAACATACTAACAGCTAAAATCTAATAAGTTTACATAATTTACAAGTACAAGTAATTAAACAATTTTAAACTATATTTTTTCATCAATTAGGTTATATTTTACTTGACGAAGATCAGCCAAATTTAAAACTTCAATTGTTTGAATTATATTAAAAAAAAATATCTTCACGCAATTCCCAATACAGGGGTAGACAGAAGTCTAGTTTAGACAATTAAGTCCCTTCAACCCACCTTCCACCGAAGATATTTTCGGGACAACGTGACAGGTGGTGAGCCCATCGCCGTCTTTATGTCCAAGCCAATGATATAATTTGAACATAGGTTTTTAGAAAAACCCATTGGTACGGCCACTTGAGGATCAAACTCGGGTCTCTTGACTCGAAATTCTGACCATCCAACCACTCGGCTATTGTGACTTCCATTATATTAAAATATGTATATTTGTTTACATACTTACTAAAAACAAAAGTAATGTTTTTAAGAATTAATCTCAGTGCAGAACTGAGCTAAATGAATGATAACTACAATAATAACTTACCATACGGGCACCAGTAATATGGGATTTTAAGAGCTGAATGAAAGATAACTACAATAATAACTTACCATACGGGCACCAGTGATATGGAGATAACGTAGCTGTTTAAGCCTTGTTAAGTACATTGCTCCAGTTTTTGTCATTAACCAGCAAGAATATAACTGCAAGGTCTTAAGATTTGAACAATAAGAGATCGCTTCATAAGTGGAATCCTTCAGTTCAGTGCATCTAAGAGTCAATTCAGTCAGCTGACTGCTTCTGACACGTAGCAAATATGTTAAATCTAGTCGTGGATAGCATAAGGAGCGACCATACATGTGTAGAGAATGGAGCCGAGGACAATCAGCTAATGTGCGAAGGACACCTGGAGCTACTGTCTCATTAATAACTAGAGATCGAAGATGTCTAGCTACAGGAATTATTGATGAATTCAGGCAACGTGAATAAACGAAAACGTCGAGATGACGAAGGTGAGTTAACCTTGCTAAATTGCGTAGATCATTATCATCAAGAGGCAATTCAACGTAGATACTAAGCTCTTGCAAACATGGAACGTGGACTACAAGCTTTCGAAACAAAATGTTTGGATCAGGCAAGCCTATTGCAACAAGTATTGCTCGTGGACGATGACGCAAACGTTTCAGGTGGCGTGGATTATTTATGCATAAGGCTCGACGTCGTGAAACGTGGGCCCAACGTTGACATACTTTAGCAACTCCGGCCCATACTTCATTTGCAGGTAATAATTCAAAAACCATCAGCAAAATTTCATTCGGCAATTTGTCCATTTTCCAATCTGACCTGATTAAATATCAAAAATAAACAAGAACAACATTAGAACTTAATGTCAGTTTGAATATTAGTCCACGTGAATCCCAGTTGACAGTTGTATTGGTTTAGTTTGTCACTTTTTTTTTAAAGTTTATAGCCTAGTATTCTGAAGAGAAGCCATAAATAAAAGAAGAATAAATATTCTTGGCAATTTTTCCGTTAACGTAAAATTGATATTCGTACGTTAACTATGATCGGACACCCTTATATTTAACCGACTCTCAAAGGTTTCTGCTGCACCGGTCTGCTTAATTATAATTTGTTATATTTCCAGGTTGTAAAGAAAAAAAGAGGCTAAAATAGGCTATAATTTATACTTGCGATTATAATTATATAATTTATATTGCATTAATATTCATTGTTGTTATTAATATTAATAGGCTATGAAGACGAAGACAGAAAAAATATTTCTGGATAGTTAACCCACCGTCTATGCCATTTACAAGGCTTTCCCTCTTACGACTAGGGTTGCTACCTATACTTTATAATAAAGTATTATATGTTATTTCAGGTAATTGTATTTTATACTGTATGAAAACAATAACGTACACGAAAATACTTTATTTCGCATGATTTCATTTCTTTCGAATTTTGAAAAGTTTAGACGTATTTTTCGTTAAACGAAATTTATAAATGAAATAATAGAGCAAAAAAAATTTTTTTAATTTTCATACTATGTACGCGGGAACACCAAAGCTTATTATACTTATTCTTGGAAACGTCGATGTCTTAAAATAAGTCTTTGTCAAAAACTTAATAGAATTCTGCTTAACGTGATTCTTCTTCTTCTTCTTGGCTATCAAGAGTCCAATGCTGAACATAGGCTTCCCCTAAAGCTTTCCACAACGAATGGTCCCCAGCCACCTGCATCCATCAACTTCCTGTAACATTTTGCAAGTCGTCTCTCTATCTCTGGGGCGGTCGTCCTACACTGCGTGTGCCTACACGAGGTTGCCACTCGAAAACGTTTCTTCCCCAACGGTTGTCAGTTCGTCGAGCTATGTGGCCAGCCCATTGCCACTTCAGCGTGATTACTCTTTGATTAATACTCATTCATCAGTAGGCTGTATGGCTTTGTTTCCTTGCCTGCTCTCCTGAGCGAATAATAAAAAAGCAACATGCTCAATGACATTTTAATTGACATAATATTTTATTGCGAAGCTATCCATATACTGAGTTTACATATAGTATAGAAACACTTATTTTTATACCTAGTACATACATAATATATACGAATATGCGAATGCTTACTTTTAGTTTACTTCGTCATTATAAATATAAAACTGTAAAATATGAAATAAAAAGATTAAACAGTGATGCCACACATGTAAAATTAGAGGCCCCTAAAATAACAGGTATATGAACATCATATGTTGTCTTATCATGTTATTTATTACCAATGTGTGAGTATAACTCTGTTAATTCATTGAAATTACTTTCACAATTGTAAAGCTTAATAAACGCGCCTAGGTCTATTTACACATTTCGGGATAATCAATTAGAGTTTTGGTTATTTAAATTTTAATTTTTTTATTTGAAATGCAAAGAAAATAAAAACAGAAAATCCTGACAATAAGTCATAGATGGTAATAATCCATGACTATTCAAGCCTTTACCAGTAAAAATGATAGACTGTAAAGAAGAACACACAAAGGAGATATGTGTATTATCTCGCATTGGGGTTTTCCTGTAAAGATAGTGTACATTGGCAATAAATAAAAAAAAACTTAGTGCACACTTTACTAAACATAGACATACATATGTACTATATACAAATACTTCTACATTCATACATACAATTTATTTTGTTAATAAGATAAAGATAAGAGTAATATTTTGCAGATAACAGAGAAAAAATATAATGTATAGTAAAAATTGATAATGTTTTGAAGGTTTCACATCAGACACAAGTTTTATTGAATTTCTGCCATCATGGCCTTCTGAAGATGCCGAAAAGTGTATAGAAGCCTTGAGCTCTATGCGCATTTTCCCCAATTTTGTGTCAGAGGAAGAAGAAACTGGATTACTTGCTGAAGTAGAGCCACAACTGAAGAAGTTAAGATATGAATATGATCATTGGGATAATGTAAGTTTCTTTTGAATTTCTTTAAAAAAAAATATAATTTCTAGTAGTAATTTCTAACTAAATCCATATCTTCTTAGTTGTGCTCAAACTTTTTTCTTTAGATTTCCAAATAGGTTAGAGGAATGAGGCCCAATTATCTAACAGTACAGGTTGGTTATACCTCATGCTTTGTAGTAATTCAAAAAGTATATATTAGGTAAATTTGTTATATTTAAATAAAAAAACGAAATCGAAATATATTCACGCAATTCCCAATACAGAGGTAGACTGAGGTCTAGTCTAGATAATTAAATTCCACCAACCCATGTTCCACCAAAGATATTTTCGGGACAACGTGACAGACAGTGGCCCGTCGCCATCTTTAAGTGAATTAAGCTATTTTGCTTTAAAAAAAGGTGCATGGCAGTGACTTTTATTTATTTATTTATTAAACTTCATACCTTTAATGTATAGGCGGACCTAATGCCTGAGGCATTCTCTGCCAGTCTACCTTTGGGTGATGCAGAGATTGGATGAAGTAGGTGAAGCAGATAAATATGATAGAGACACAAGTAAAATAAGATATAATACATGAGTATAAAATATATATATTTTTCAAGCGGTAGAGTGTTCGAAGGATTCCAGTAACTTTTTGACTTACATACATGGCTTGAGTACGCCAGCAAAGAGTGGAGACAATGTGTAAGCCGAGATCTTTTGCAGTAGGAGACCATTCCAGTAAGGTCCCGTTAAAAACAACGGGAGGTAATGCGTCTGAATCTAACCTTCCCAATATCCGATGGCTACCTACTATTATGGCTTGACACTTAGATGGGTTAACAGTTAAACCAAACTTGTCACACCAGCTTTTAATATGTTCAAGGTCACTATTAACTATCTCCACCGCTGCAGCCACATTATCAACACTCGCTTGTGAGTACAACTGCAAGTCATCGGCATACAAATGATACGCACAATGAAGGTTCTGGGTGATTAGATTTATAAATAAAGAAAATAATAAAGTAGATAAAATACCACCTTGAGGGACGCCTGCAAGTAGGTCACACCAACTAGAGGAGGACTCATCGTGGCCGATCGATTGCTGACGCCCCCGAAGATAAGTTGAGAACTAATCCAGCACCGTAGGAGAGATCATAGAAGGGGAAAGGACAGAAAGGATGTCGTGGCTGATGCTATTAAAGGCATTGGTAAAGTCAACCAAGGCCATTACAGTAACCTTAGTGTCTTCCATACCTGCCCTAATATCACCAGTGACTTTGAGGAGAGCAGAGATTGTACTGTGACCTGGTCTAAAACCAGACTGCAATGGACTAAGTAGATGGTTACGGTAAATGAACTGAGACAGCTGTTTGTGTACAGACGCCTCAAGTACTTTGGATAAAAAAGGTAGAATGGATATAGGCCGAAAATGATTAGGTGAGGAAGGATTCGGAATCTTAGGTAAAGGAATAACGTAGGTTTTGCGCCACAGTGAAGGGAAATGAGCAGAATCCAATGAGAAGTTAATAATATGAGAAATAACTGGGAGGAGATATTCTAGGATATTGATAATCATTAAGCGACTAATGTTATCGCAGCCCGTAGAATTAGACTTGATGGAAAGAATAAGACTTTAGAATTAGACTTTTTGATCTCATCCGAGGCCACTGAAGAAAACTGAAAGGGATCTATATTACGACGTAGTAGGTTATTTAAGTACTCAATGGTGAGACAACTTTTCTATTTGTGATGGGATATCGTAATATCTTCTTTATTTAATTTAGATTAAAATTTTGTACACTCTATCTAAATTAATATTTTAGGATATACCAATAGTCACGATAGCCAACTATTTGGGTGATTGAAATTTGAGTCAAGAAATCCGAATTTGATCCCTAAGTGGCAGTCTCGTACCAATTGATTTTTTTCTTATTTATATCGTTATGTATTATTTATATCGTTGGCTTAGACATAAAGACGGCGACGGGCAAACCACCTGTCAAGTTGTCCGAAAAAATGTCTTCGGTGTAAGGTGGATCAAAAGGACTTTTCTTCACCTTTGTCTACCCCCGTATTGGGAATGGCGTGAAGATATTTTAATTTTTTAGGAAACACTCAGGTACTTCTATTACCAATCAGCTTACCATTATAAAAAACCATCCGTTACGTGAGTTATTTGTCTTGCCGTGTACTTTTACGAGTTGAAAGATTCCCTTTTACACAGATAAATACATACATAGATGGGGGCAACATCACATAAATTGCTTGTATCCCAAAATAAGCAGCTGACACTTGCACTTGTATCATGGAATCCGAAACAACGAAGGTACTACAAACAAGAAAAAGTGTTTTCTATCTTGACCTGACCGGGAATAGAACCTGAGACCCCAGAGCTGGCTACACCATGAAAAGCGTTGCATGCACTCGTCTACGGGCGTCGTACTTTTAGACCAAACAATCTATAGTTTTTTTTTTTTCAATCATATCAACAATCTATATTATATATTTTAGGCTATTGAGGGCTACCGTGAAACAGAACGTGAATCGTGGAGTGAGCAGAATGCGGCAGTTTTATCCCGCGTGCGTGAAGTGGCGTTTCGCCCGGGAACGCTGTTACTACCCCGAGCACACATACTAGATCTAGCCGGTGCTGGATATATTAAACCGCACATTGATGCCGTGAGGGTAAGCTGCTATGGTCTAAATGTTCGATCGCCAATCCGCTTGCCAAGCATGGCGATTATGGCAAATCCTCCCTATGGGAGAGGCCTATGTCCTGCGGTGGATTTTAATAGATTGTTATGCATGTATGAATAGAAGAACTATACTAGTAATGTTCAGTCATACACTGAACATTACTAGTATAGTGTAATGCTTGTGCCTGGACAATTATCGAATGGCGTGCCCAACATTATTATGTCTTAACCATTAGGCTGATTTAAACCAATAATTGGTGTTTCTCTAATTGAAAATAACATATTGAAGTACATTCAAACATTTATTAATAAATATTAATAACAATTATAAATAAATACAAGTATAGAGAGGGGCAACATCACATACATTGCTCCGATCCCAATGTAAAATGCTAAAGCACTTGAGGTATGGGAAGCGGAAACAACAAAGGCATCACAAACACCCAGACCCGAGAAAATGTGGTTTTTCTATATTGACCCGACCGGGAATCGAACCCGGGACCTCGAGATGGCGACACTTTGAAAACCAATGTTTACACGACTCGTCCAACGGAGGTCGTCAAAAATTTATAAGACTCTGTCTGTATGGAAACAGTTCTGCGGTGACACAATAGCTGGTCTTTGCCTGCTGTCAAGCGCTGTGATGCGATTGGTGCATGAATCGCGATCGGAGCTTCAGTTTGACGCCTTGCTGGAACGCAGATGTCTCTACGTCATGAGGTGAGAAGCAGACACTACTATAGTTAGTTATATGAAAGAGAGTACTGTCTAGACCAAAGGACTTCATTGTCTAGACCGCTGTCTACCCCTGTTTTGGGAATGGCGTTTTTATTGCTACTGTCGTCGTGGTATTGTCTATGCCCTTTGAATAATCCTCACACGGTTTCATAATACTTATTAAATTAATAATAAATTATTAAAATAGTAATAAATTATTACTATTATTATATTGTTAGGAGCTATAGCGTATTTTGTAGCGACTCCACCTTCGACGCTAAGGGTTCTAATTGTTTGTACTCGAGTCATGGATGTTTTTCTTATATATAAAATTCTCGTGTCGCCGTGTTTGTTGCCAAACTCCTCCGAGATGGCTCGACCAATATTCATGAACATTGTGTGCACACAGCACATCGGGTAAGTCTGAGAATCAGTCTACATCTATTTTTCGTACCCGTAAACAATAAAGGGTAGTCCGTCCACCCCTTAATTTTTTTAAACAAAGTTTTTGTTTTTTTTTATGATACATTTTAAAATAAATACATTGCATTTTAAAATAAATACCTTTCTATGATCAAGAACTATTTTTTTTAGCCATATTAAGCATTTACATGGCAGAACAAAGTTTACAGTGTCAGCTAGTATGTATATATGAATATCTATCTATATAAATTATATGTAAGTGCATTGTACTGCTTGGACACTAAGACCTGTTATGATTACCCAAATAAGGTCCTGTGAAGTATGTCAGAAGGACCTTATTGTCAAGACTTGTCTACCTTAGTATGGAAAATTGCGCGAAGATTATAATAGTTATTAAACCCTAAGAATTATGTTACATTGTTTCCTTATCTATAATGTTCCTATTTATAAGTTTAAAAATCAAAGCTTCAGCATAGTTTCAGTTCAGCTCTTTCAGTTTAGCCAAATTGCTATAAAATTTTAATAAAAAAAAAACTTCATATATACTAAGTAGGTAGTTATACTGTATTTATTGTATTGTCTCGACTTTAGCTGTTCATTCACCTCTTTCGACACCCGAGGATAGGAATAACCCGAGGGTAAAATATTCTAATGCCCAGTTTACCACACGGTAAAATTGCAAAATTGTGAATCCTCTTATAAAAAAATATCATCACGCCATTCCCAATACTGGGGTACACAGAGGTCTAGATAATTAAATCCGTTCGACCCACCTTCAACCGACGACATTAAGTTTTTGAAAGAACCCATTGGTACGAGACTGTCTCCTGGGGATCAAACTCGGGTCTCCTGACTCGAATTCCGATCACCCAACCACTCGGGTTCTCTCCATATTAAATATTCTTAATTTACTTACTTATCTTCACGCACAATCCTTGACGGGGTAGATAGAGAGAGGAGATCGCCAAGTGTCATAATCCTTAATCTTATTTTTTCCTAATTTAGCTTAATACATTATTATTGTATATTTCATTCTTTTTATTAATCTTGTGTTTATTTTTTTTTTAGCGGTTGGGCTCGTTACGAATTTACCCACGCGGTGTTAGGCGGAGAGCATAGCGTGTGGCGTGGCAAGAAAATGGCGCGAAAACGTCGCGTCGCCATTATATGTCGAGAGCGGCCTAACGAACAACACGACTGATTGAAAATATTCGTAATTGTTAATAAAAGAAACCTGTGATCCTTGTTAAATGTAATAATTTTGTTTTTTATTTTAGAGGAAATTAATATTATTTGATTTGAATTGTATTTGTATTTATTGATAATTTATTTGAACTGTAGAATAAATAGGTAATATATACATAAAGAAAACAGCATTGGTATGTGTGTGGTCTAAACTCAAAAAGTAGTAGATAGATTGACTTGAAAAAAAAAAACCTAAACAAAAATGTGCAAATGTAAATTGATTATAAAAGTATGAAATGCCTTTTAAATTCGTAATGAGTTCATTTTTATTATAGGCAGTTGAATAAAGTCTTTAGAATCTTAAATGACATGCTAAACTTAAATTGAAGTGTTGAGCTCAAATTGTGATTAAGACATATTTTTCATTTACTTCGGCATGTGTTACGTGATTATTAAAACAAATTTAGATACCTATCTATATATAATTGTGTAAAAATAGTGAAACTTAGCAGATTTATTTCAAAATTTTCTTTGAAAAAAGAAAAGGTGTCATTTGTTACCAAGAAGTATTTAAATGTGTATATTATGTGAAGAATAAATATGTTATTATGTTTGTTTCAAAGTTTGTGTTTTATTGAAAGTAATTTTTAATAAAATTAATATTTTTATGATGGGCAGCAGCATACTCTGTAGTGAGAGTAGTCTCTGCTACTGCGATCGCCAATCCGCTTGCCAAGCGTGGCGATTATGGCAAATCCTCCTTATGGCTCTCCCATAAGAAGGATTTGCCTATCTTTTGTCCTGCAGTGGATTAATAGGCCATAATAAGTATATATGTAATATTTTTATTGGAAGAAAATTTCATATTCCTGTCTGAAGTAAAGGGATAAAAAGAATCTCTCCCATTTCCAATAATTTTTAAATTTCTCATTAATAACAAATTTTTTATATTGGTTCCAATATCAGTTAAAGAAAAAAGGTTACATAATCAAACTTTATTGTCTTTGTAGACATCCATCACACAGACGGCTTTCATACATACATGTAAATTAAGTGTATTTACTATTCATAATCACGAAATCCAATCAGTCATTTCAGATTGGATCTCACTGTCATCATCCAGATAATCCGTCCATGTCTTCCAAGGTATCCATTTCCAAATATTCTACTTCCCCACCAGCTGTTTCCATATCATCACCAACTGTCACTGTCCACTGAAGACTGTCCTCCTGCAATGGTATAATTAAATTGTCAAAATACTAGCTCAGATTAGATTAATGATGTATAAAAAATAAAAACCAATGTGAAATCGAACTATCTAACAACACCGTCACACAATAATATAAACTTAGGCCTAATATGTACTTGTGAGTGTTATGGCCACCATATTGTAACATTCTGGCAAATAACTAATACCGACACCCAATTGGTGACTCTACCTTTGAAGCTGAGGGTTGCGGCTTCAAAGCCCGTTGGGGCAAAAATTTGTGAGTGTGTATGTTTGTATTTGAATCATGAGTATTTATATATAAATATTTATCTATGTAAGTAAATTGTATTGTAAGCTTGGATATTATGACTATTAACCAGTCTCCTATGAAAGTCTTCTATGAAAGGTGGGTCGAGAGGACCTCATTGTTAAAACCTTAGTCTACCTCAGTGCAGGCTATAAGAGCTGGCATTTTAATAATTAAAAACTTGATGAAAACATAATCAATGTATGTTTATCTTAAAGTGGGTAAAACCAAATAAAAGGACACCCACGGACTTTCTTTCGCCTGTTTCTTGTAATGTATGTTATTGATATTGATGAATTAATTATTTGATTTGTATTAATTATTAGTAATAGTCACGATAGCCCAGTGGTTGGGTGATTGGAATACAAGTCAAGAGCCCAGAGTTCCCAATACTTGTTCGTACCAATAGATTTTTTCAAAAAATTATGCATGATTTATATTGTCGGCTTGGACATGAAGCCGGCGACGGGCTCACCACCTGTCAAGTTGTCCCATAAAATGTCTTCGGTGGAAGGTGAGTCGAAAGGACTCGATTGTCTACTCCTGTATTGGGAATGGCGTGAATACATTATTACTTTGGGGCCCCTATGAGGTCGGTTGTGCCCTTAGGATGAAAGCGAGACTGGTTGAATCCTAATTTTTTTTACCTGTTGCGTCTGCCGATTGTTGCGATGCACTCGAATATGGCGTTTCATGGCTGCAACGGACCCAAACCTTGAATTACATAAGAATTTGTTTAATTAATGGCCAAGGAATTCTGAGTTTTTCCACTGAAAGGTTAAGTTTAACAATAGAATGTGGAAAAGCAGCTAGCATTCTTGGAACCTTGGTATGGGGTGTGGGGCTCTACCATTCCTAATATTAAGCTGATACGTATGTATGTAATATGTAGTAGAGTGTGAGTCCGAATACTCTTCACAAAACTTGAAAAATATAAGAACACTCTTAAATAGTAAATTTTCATGAGATCAAAAAGAGTACACTATAATACATACATACATAACAGCTTATTAAAGTCCACTGCAGGCTTCTCCCATAGTGAGGCTTTGCCATAATTGCACTTGGATTTGCCACTTGGCAAGCGGATTGGCGACCGCAGTACCAGACCACACGCACTTTAGACACTGCTGCCCATCTTTAATAATAATAATTTATTGCATAAAACATGGTATATACAGATGTCACATTACACCACAATTGAGAGCAAGCATGTTTTGCTACATATATTAATAGCATGCAAAATTTGTGTTTTTTTTTACAGAAAATATGAATTTTTATTTTTAGAAAGTATTTGTACAGTATTTTATTTCAATTTTTTTTATTTACTTATTTAATCTATTCTTTTATTCAGTCTGTTTTGGTCTGACATTTTAAGAGATGGTTATCCAGGGCTGCTTCCCTTAGTCGCCTCTTACGACACCCACGAGAAGAGTTAAAAATTTTTTCAACACACCATTACCACACAGCAATCTAATAACTTGCTGAAATTCAAAAATCACTCTGTGTGATTACTTAATCAGAATATATACTTATCTATATATGTAAATTTTCTATGGGCTTCTTTTAATCTGATGGACACTACCCAAGGAGTCATTGTCTTCTTTTATGTAATTGTAGTGATGAAGACCACCTTTGATGAGTGCATATTAATCGGTTTTCAAGATTTGACTAGGCCTAAGATACCAGTGGGATTCCCAGACAGGACATTGTAGAAAACAATTTTTTGTAAATAAACAATAATTTAAAATTTTTTAAATAAATATTTTGAGACAATAGTCTCGGGTCTGGGTGTTTGTGGTACCTTCATTATTTTCAGTCCCATTATGGAAGTGCTACTTCAGCTTCAACTTTGGGATCACATATATAACACTTTGTATTGCAAATAAGAACATTTTCAATGCCATGTCAACACATATATGTATATGGAGAGAATGTCATCGGGTTAGCTCTCTCTCACTCTAACTCCTTTTTATGACAATATTTCTTTTCCTCTCATATTTCCCTTTGCCCTAATGATTACTCATAAGAGGTATGTTTTTGTGTCATGTCATGTACATCCTACCTACCTATGTACATCCATCCAAAAAATTGCTACATAGCAATAAGATCGCCTTTTGTTATCCAATTTTTGTTAATTATGTTTTTTATTTTTCTTTGTCTTTTCTAATTTGGTGTAATTCTAGGTTGGTGCTTTTCTAATTAGCATTTTGTGTATATATATTTTACAGTGGTAGAGCCACGCATCAGCTATTGTTATTGCATGAATGGGCCGGCTCGACCGGGGAAGTACTACGACATCATAGAATACCGGCGTGAAGAAGAAGTCTAACAAACTTTTGCGTTTCGTCTGTCGAGTGCAGGTAATTGGTTGCCCACACACCCCTCTCCTTCAATTCTGGGGGGGAGGCACTCTAAGGGAGGCAACGCGTCTGCTATGCCTCTGGTATTGCGGGTGTTCATGGGCGGCGGTAATCACTTCCATGTATACACTACATAATCAATTCCAATCACCATCATGTGAGCCACCTGCTCGTTTGCCTCCCCCTTTCTGTAAAAAAAAAGAGCACTACAGTATACGTACTTGCGCGGGCAGTGCGGACAGTCGGTGGAGGGCGGAGGCTCGGGCTGCGGCTCAGGCTCGGGCTCGGGCTCGGAGTCCGGCGCGGCGCTGCTGTGGCACTTGCGGATGTGCGAGAGCAGGTCGCTCCTGTGTCAATGTACCACGAACTTATTGATTAGTATGTCATATTCAATGTTTTGTTGTAATTTGAATGGTTGGTACTTTTTTAACTTTGTTTTGTAATAAAAGTAAATTAATGTAGGTATAATATGTGTAAGTAATAATATGTGTAAATGACACTTCTGTCTGTAGCTTAATTACGACATATAATTCATCAGAACAGTCTCGATGTTTCATTTAATATTCTAAACATATTAGGACGGAATTATATTGCTTGAATCTAGGTTAAAAAAGTCAGGATAGCCGAGTGTTCGGGTGGTCGGAATTTCGAGTCCAGAGAACCTAGTTCGATACCCAGGTGGCAGACTCATACCAATGAGTTTTTCAAAAAACTTATGGACGGCTCACCACCTGTCACGTTGTCCCGAAAATATCTTCGGTGGAAAGTGGGTCAAAGGGACTTAATTGTCTACACTAGACCTCTGTTTACTCCTGTATTGGGAATTGCGTGAAGATAGTTTTTTTACCCATATTGGAGCAGCATAGATCTTTTCCTGGGGTAATTTTATGCATGGTGTTTTTTTTTAGGCATTTACCCAGAAATTGGAATTAACAGGCTGCTCTATTTAATAATTTTATGATTATTTCGAGTAAAATTCTAATATATGCACGTGTCTAGGTATCCGAGTACTCTTGACCATCCTCTCTTCAAGCAATTTGATCACACGGTCTTCGTATCTCACACGGCACATGACTTATAAATTCAATTAACGAAATACATTTAGAAAAATAACATACCTAGTAGCGAAACGCAGTATGCACGCGTCATATCCACACACGAAGCGATCGGCATGGCGATGGCGCAGGCGATGCGCGGCCAGCATTTCGCGCGTTTGAAAAATTTGGAAGCAAGCAACGCACAAAAATGGCGGTTCGCTGGAGTGAGAAGCCTGCGCGTGTCCCGACAGCAGTGTGCGCGACGCACAACACACACCGCATAGAGGACAGCGTGCTTCGCAAATCGCTTCGTGCCGTCGGAAATCCGAAGCACTCTGAAAAAGTATAATGTATATATACATATTTTTTTTTTGGAGTTTATGGCATTGTATTACCTTTAGGCCAAGTCTTGAGTATTTTTATTTATATTTGTTTATGCCAGACAATCATTTATCAATACAATTTACACAGAGACAAACCATAGACAATGTTATTTCATTGTAATCCCTTTAGGCCAAGTCTTGAGTATTTTTATTTATATTTGTTTATGCCAGACAATAATTTATCAATACAATTTACACAAGGACAATCCATAGACAATGCAATTTCATTGTAATCCTAGTATTTATTGTTAACGGATACAATTCGACGACCTCCTTTGACGAGCGGGGGAAGCACCGGTTTTCAAGGTTGATGCCGGCTCCGAGGTTGCGGGTTCGATTCCCGGTCTGGTCAATGTTGAAAACACTACGTTTTCTCGGGACTGGATGTTTGTTGTACCTTCTATGTTCCTAATTCCTAACTACAAGTACTTGAGTGCTTAGTTTGGGATCAGATCAATGTATGTGATATTCATATCTATGTAAGTGTATGTATGTATGTATAATTCACATTCGCCTCTGATTGGCCACATTAACATTCAAAAACTAGACACGATTTTAACCTCCAACGAGCACACATACAAATTGAACTTATTGTAATTAATTAATAAAAATTAATATAAAAGGAAACTTTTTTCTACCTTCCTTCTTTGTTCTATCCTGAACAATATTAGATAGATTTCCATAATTTTAGGTGAACCAAATTTAAGAATAAGTTTTCTTAAGAAAAGGAATGTCAAAGTTTATTATTAGATCTTTTTAGATTATTATTAGGTCTTTCCTATAAAGGAGATTCACCTTAACTTGCCTATGCATCTTAACTGCCATAGAATCAGTCTAAATTGTTGTTTGGTAATTTTTGAGATAATTATCCCAGCACATGTTTGTAGTATTTACCATTTTCAAGGTATGTCCTTCATTGTCTCTCAAACAAGGCAACTGTCATCAAATACTGAACATTCTTGTTAATTTAACTTAATCATTCCTAAGGATTTTTACCTGGTTTAATTTCCATGACAAGAAAGAGGTGACAAAATATTTAACACTACGGAACATGACAACACAAACAATTTTATTAAGTACCCTTATAGATTAAAGAGTAAAAATTTTTATATTTCAACTGAAATGGGCAGGACAGTTGAAATTTTAAACTCTTCAATTTAATAACAAAAAGTTCAGCATAACTTATATGCTTCAAAATCAATAAAAATATTGCATACCCTCATAGATTTAGAAACAACCTTAGCCATTTAGCAGTTACTCATCTAATATTCATTTTAAAGTCTCTCAAACAAATGAACAATGTTAATTTTTCTTCTTTTCTAAAAGTCGAGACTAATTCTGAATTTAAAATTAATTTCAATATTAAAAATTATCACTTGAAGTCACCTTGAAGGTTGTATTGCACAGGCGGCATACAGTGTTGCCAAGCTCGGGGGCGGTGTGCATAACTGAATGCTCTCCGAGAGCGGCGCGCGTAGCGAACTGAGCTCCGCAAGTCCAGCACGAGTGTCGCGCGCCATCCGGATGTTGGGACACATGCTCCCGGTATTCACTTGCCCGCTGATAAGATATTAAAAATATAATGTATAATCTGCGACCTCTGTGGATGAGTGGCGTAAACACCGGTTTTCAAGGTGTCGCTATCTCGAGATCTCGAGTTCGATTCCCCGTCCGGTCAATGTAGAAAAAACCACTTTTTCTACATTTTCTTGGATCTGGGCGTTTGTTGTTTCCGATTCCCATACCTCAAGTGCTTTAGCATCTTACATTGGGATCGGAGCAATGTATGTGATGTTGTCCCTATCTATATAATGTATAATAATAATAATAAATGACAACCTTCGTGGCAAGTAGCATGCAAGTTTTTCAAGGCTGGTTTTTTTCTCTCTATTTGAGTTGGTTTTTCTCTCTCTATTTGAGTCTATCTCATTCAATTTCTGTTAAGTAGACTTTTTGGTTGTTTTTCATCCAACCAACCAATCAATCAATCACAACATAAAAACAAATTATCATTTTCATGTTATGACAGAGTCAGAGTCATAATAATAATATATTAAATTTTCTAACCCACCTGGAATGATAATGGACAGACAGAGCACTGATAAACAGTATCACCGCAAGCATTTCTAGCTTGTTCCAGATCCTCGTCATCAGCAGCAGCCGCAGCGGATAAAGCATCTCTCTCCACCATTATTATATCATCTTCACTATATGTTCCTCCGGAATTCACACCAGGTCCTCCAACTACTATGAACACATCAATCTTCTGTGTTAATTCATGCAACTTACGCCTCAAAGCTCTAATTTTTTCACTTAACGGTGGAGTTCCTCGTGCATTGAGGGCAGTGCTGAATTCGTAGGCTTCGATAGCACGGCGTATGCAGTCCGAACAAAGTCGACCTTCAGGAACTACCTAAAATATGTAGAATTTCATAACAAATGTACTAAAACAAATAATTTATCAATGTAAAAGGTGTTAGACAGGAATGTGTAGCGTCACCATGGCTGTTTAATCTGTTCATGGACAATTGCTTTACAGATTTATAAGAGAATGAAAGTGGGTTGAGAATGAATGAGTTACTAGTCAAATGTTTTCTCTATGCTGATGATCAAGTATTACATGCGTCTTCAGCCGAGGAGTTGCAGAAGATGGTAACTGCTTCATAGCAGTTACCATCTTCTGCAACTCTTCTAACAAAAGCTCCACTCATGTGGAGCTTTTCTTAGAAAGGGGATGAAGATGAATGTAAAGAAGACGAAAGTGATGGTGTTTGAAAGAGATGAGGTCATGACAGACTGCAATATAATGATTGGAGATGAACAAATTGAACAGGGGAATGAGTTTGTGTATCTGGGTTCAAAGTTCACAAGAGATGGAAAGTGTGAGAGTGATATTGAAAGAAGAGTGAATGCAGGAAACATGGTGAATGGAGCTTTGCACTCCTTTATGAGCAATCGGATGGTGTCTAACAAGGCTTGTTTGGCTTTGCATAGGGGAGTTTTGGTTCCGACACTCATGTACGGAAGTGAAAGTTGGGTATGGCAGAAGAAACATGAAAGCAGAGTAAATGCAGTTGAGATGAGAGCATTAAGAAGTATGTTAGAAGTTAAACTGAGCGACAGAATAAGGAATGGTGAAATAAGGAAACATTGTGGTCTGAAAGAAGATGTAGTGATTAAAATTGGACGTCCTGAAAAAAGGCCAGGTCAAGAGTACCCTGAATCGAAGAGAATGTATGAAGGGAATAATGAAAGTGGACGAAGCGAAACAAGTATGTAAGGATCGTAGCAAGTGGAAAGAAGTGGTCTCTGCCTACCCCTATGGGAAAGAGGCGTGATTATATGTATGTATGTATAGGATTTCTTTCATTTTTCTTTATTTTAAAAAAAGCTAGTGATTTAAGGTACCTTGTTGTTGTTAAGTTGCAATAGCATAGAGCGCAATGGCACCTGCATAGGAGGCGCGCCAGCGTCATGTTCTTCGGGGCTAAGTAAATCGCCGGTTGAACCGCACACCGCACACGACTCGGTCTCTAATTCGACCTTCATTATTGTTGTTGCCGCCATTATTTGAATTTTAAATATATATGATATACTACATAATTCTTTATATTATAATAGTTAATGGATATTCCGGAAGAGCAGCAAACAACCTAAAACAATCTAATATTTGATGCCTTTTTGACATCTGTCAATTTGTGGAACGAATGACATCATTAATTGAGACATGGCTATTGCTGAAAATCATAGAGAAATTGATTATGGCAACAGTGGAGGGGGGAAAGTTAAAACTTTTAGGCAGAGAATGCGATGTTGTTATCTAACTTGCGTTAAATAAAACTAGATTTGCATATAAGAAAAAAATTGGAACCTCTTGTCTTAGTGATGATGGTGGTAATTTAACATATGCTTATGCATATGTTACTGGAAAGTAACTTATGATTAATTTCCTCTAAAACTTTCTTTCATTATATTTTATTGGAAGGTTTAAAAATCTATTTTTTTACATCCCAATTTATGACACAACCTGGTTTTAATATAATTCAAAACAAGCTTATCCAGATAGAATAAAACTGCTGGCGCTGATGAGCATTTCGATATATTATTCGAGGTGGATTGCAGTTTACATCAGTACGAATTGATTTTGTTCAGTCAATGAATATCCTACGTCACTGTGTTAAATTAAATAAAACAGCAGAATCCGTTACTGCGGAATGAAATTAAAAAAAGGAATATTAAATCATTTCACAACAATTCTGAAAACAAAGAAAATCGAAAAAGCAGACTTGCAGAGGTTTTCTTTTTAACACGATGGAGTTTTAAATATATATAAAAGTTTGTAAAAAAGCTCTACTAAGACAGTTAGTGAATGTAGTAGGATGTGGAGCACAGGATTCTCTTTGAGCCTATTGGATTCATTTTATAACATAAATATTATATTAACACTTTCTATAAAATATTTAGTAAATAAATGTCTTAAAACTGTTAATAGGCAGGCTTTAAACATTTACAGGGATTTTGTTCCAGAAGTGTAAAGACCGCCTCATGAATGTATTAATAAGCATTACGAAATTGGCTTTACAATTAAATTTTTGTTTTAGACTGTTCTTGCTTGGTCGTTACGAACGCTGCAATTTCTGATAATAGTGCAAATGAACCTGCTACTAGTACTATCGTTTTTTTATTTATTAAGAACAACAAACACATAATAAAAACAGCAGTACATAATAAAATTTACAAAGAAAAAAACAATACATCTTATAACAAAGAGTTAAATATGTAACCAGCACCGTAATCCGCAGATTTAAGTAATATTGTGTCAAATATACAATTTTACTATGATAAAATTGTTATTACACACGGTAATATTGTCTATTGAGTGCACTATATGTATACTGTTTTCTGCTAATTTCCAACCAAATTTTAATTGTAATCTTAGTAATATGTATGTAATGTAAGTTATGATATGACTACAAAACAAGTAAAGTTCTATTAGTTCAGTAGCTCTTAGTACCTTCCACCTATCTTTCGCTCCAGCTCTTGAGATCGTAACGGGAAATCAGTTCAGTTCAGTACTAGATTCACTAAGGGTCAAAGATTTGTAACGTCGTTGAATATATTTCATAACACATATTGTAATTTTTATTTGTCTGACATGTTTTGATTCTTAGTTTTTGATTTAGGAAAAAAATAACAACAATAGGAAATATTTCGAAAATGGTCATAGGTAGTTTTATCAGACAAAAATATTAGTATTCGATTACAAACTTACATCTGCAGTTGGTAAATTGACCATGACGTATTTGAGTAAAAAAATAACTGCAAAGTAAAGTTTTTTCTACATTCATTCGTTTGTAGATAAAATAGCGATGATATCGTATATAATACATAATAAAATGTTTATGAAAATCATAATATGATTAACAATCATGTTGAGGTAATAATTATTTACTTTACACTCTTATTTACTAGAAGTTTGTTGCTAAGCCTCGGAATGCATCATGCATAAGGAAAACAAATATAAGAATAAAAGTACTAAATATACTGAAACAATTGGCAACACACTTCAGAATCTCGGTCGCAAACAGTTCTCTAGAACTAAGGGAACAAGGTAAAAATTTTCGTAGAGTCGCCAGCTCTGAGGTCTGAGGTTCGATTTCCGGTCTGGTCAATATAGAAAACAATTTTTAAACATTTTCTCGGATCTGGGTGTTTGTGTTACCTTCGTTTTTCTTCATTTCTTAATACAAATACTGAAGCTGCTTTCTTTGGAATCAGAGCAATGTATGTGATGTTGTCCCTATTTATGTATCTAAGTATGGATTGTTCTGTACTTCTTCTTCTTTTTCTCTTTACAGCCTATCAAGAGTCCACTGCTGACCATATGTGGAAAGTTTTAGGGGAACCCCTAAAACTTTCCACATTGAATGGTCCTCAGCTACCTGCATCCATTGACTTCCCGCAACATTTTGCAAGTCGGCACTCCATATCGTGGGGGGTCGTCCAACACTGCGTTTGCCTGTACGAGGTTGACAACCGTTGGGGAAGAAAGGTTTGAGAACCTTTCTTCACCAACGGTTGTCAGTTCTACGAGCTATGTGGCCGGTCCATTGCCACATCCACGTGCTGATCCTTACGGCTATGTCGGTTACCCTGGTTCTGCTACGGACTCCTTCGGTACGGATTCTATCATGCAGAGAAACGCCGAGCATAGCCCTTTCCATGGCACGCAGAGCAAATATGAGCTTCCTCATACGACCTGCAGTAAAAGACCACGTCTCAGATCTATATGTCATCACTGGCAAATGCACGTACTGGTTGTAAGCTTTGGTCTTAAAGTTCTGAGACGAGAAGATGGGGTGTAGTTTCCTGAACGCTACCCAGCCGAGTTGGATTCGTTGATTGACCTCTGGGTTGAAGTTGGACTTACCTAGTTTGACTATTTGTATATCCAGTATACGTGTTCGTCCACAACTTCGAGTGTAGTGTTCTCAAAAATAACTGGCATAGGTCTGACATAGACGTTAGACATGATCTTCGTCCTGTTCATGTTCATCTTAAGACCAACCTATTGGGAGACACTATTGAGGTCATTGAGCATTGTACTAAGTTCCGCCAGCGATTTTGCTATCAGGACTATGTCGAAACCGAAGATTCTTTCCAGTTTAATATATTGAAGACATCTTCCAATGCAGCGGTGAAGAGTTTCAAGGATATGACGTCACCCAGTCTTACAACTTTCTGCAATTGGATAGGTTTCGTGCTCTGGTTTTGTACTCGGATAAACATCATAGTCTCATCATACAGACATCTCAACACTCCGATATACCGAGAGTCTATCTGGCACCGCTGAAGATACTGTAGCATCGCCCAAACTTCGATTGAATCGAAGGATTTCTCATAGTCTACATACGCCAGACACAATGGTAAATTGTCTTTTGTACTATCTGGCGAAGAGTATGTATGTGCTCTATGGTACTATAGCCTATTCGGAAACCGGCATGTTCCGGTGGCTGGGAGTCGTCAAGTCTGCTTCCTAGACGATTCGTGATGACTCTCGGAAGCTGTACATAGGTGCGAGTGGAATTGAAGCGCTATAGGTCTTCAATAGGCAGTTATCCCCTTTCTTGAAGAACAGGACAAACCACGCTTCTACTTCACGCCTTCGGCGTAGCGCCACCACGGATGACGGAATTGAAAAGCTTCTGAAGGACTAGTACAAGCTTCTGAAAGACAAGTACTGATGTTCCACCCGCTAACAGAAACTCAGCCGTAATTCCGTCTTCTCCCGGGGCCTTGCTGTTTTTAAGCTGTTTGAGAGCCATCTTGATCTCGCTTAGACTGACGATGGACTAGTGTTGAGTAAGCTCTGCTCTTGGGTCGCTTCTCACACTAGAATGTGGTTTCAGCGACGATATTTACAGCTGTCATAAAATCTCTCGATCTCACTCAAAATCGAAGCTCTAGCGGAAAAAACTGCATCAGTTTCGGTTTTCAACCTAGTCAGTTGGCTCTTCTCGATAGACAGAGTAAAGACTTTGGGGCCGTAGTTTCGCTCTATCGCTTCTTCAATACGTGTCGTATTGAATTTGCGTATGTCTCGCCTCATAGACTTTGAGATCTGTCTATTCAGTTGCCGATATGCTGACGCATCAGTTGTGGAATGCAGCCTCATTTCGCGCCTAGCTTTCATAAGATAAGAGTAAGAATTTAGCCCCTACCGCATAGACAGTTCCCATTAGCCTGCTATTTGTATACTCCATTGCAGCGCAATCATCTGGGCCCTCAAAGCGATTGCGCAATTCGAGCTGAAAGCTTTCGGGATTTTGAATAAGGGTATTTTGATGGACGGAGTATGGACTTCATCCGGCAGACCTCTCCAACTTAATATTAAGGTTCAGTGTGCCCCTTACTGTTCGATGATCACTGCCGGTTTTCACCTTAGTGATGACAGTAACATCACTGAACAGCTGCCGCCCGGTCGTCATGATGAAGATAGTTAATTGACTCAGGCGTTACTTTGCGGAAATTCATTGTAAAGTTGTTATTGAAAAAATTACTTCGCAACCCTCCGCATGCAAATATAAAAAGGTATATGTTACCTGGTCCGAAGAGAAGAAGAGCACCACCCTCCCTCCCACAGATGCATGCACTAATTCCACTGTATGCACCACCACCACCACTACACTCAAACCAGGTAACATATACCACCACCGAAAACTTGACACGTGTTTCGCCTCAAAACAAGGCATTCTCAAGCGATTTTGCGAGTATACGAGAACATTCTTTCGAAGGAACGTTAGTGAAAAGACTTTGGACGTCTAAAGACAAAAGAAAACATTTAGGAGGTAATGATATATCTTTAATTTTGGAAATTAGGTTCGGAAATGTGTGTCTCTCAGTGTGCACTATGTGTTGCCAGGTCCAGTCGGGGTTTGCAGCGCGATCTCGCCCGGAGATTCTTCGCACCCCTGCTCCATGGTTACCATGGCCGCCACCTTGGCCAGAAGTAGTGGAGCCGCCGGGCACCGGGGGCCATTTTGTATACTATGCAGAGGGCTGAGCCATAGTTGCAACGCTTGGCGAGCGTGTTGTCAACAGCAGTTTTTTTGTCTCTATGATGGTATACAGAAAGATGCTGCTATCCACCTCCTGATATTTTGAAGTCCCTCTGTCGACTTTTACGACACCCATGGGATGAGAGGGGATGGCAGATTTTCTTAAGGCGCTGCCATACGGCCTCTGTACTTCAGAATACTTCTATTTCACTATTCCACTGATTGCACCTCGGTACTTCATTATTTGAGCCAATATCGGCCGCCTCCAAGGAAACTGTTGCAATATTCAAACTTATGATATTGATTTTGAAATAAAAGGGCGACGATAACTTAATATATTATAATGTGAAATAATCACAAATGTGAAACATTTATGGAGTATTACAGTAAGAATTAAGTGTGATGTAATAAAAAAACATTTTAAGAAGTTTCTTTATTTATTATTTATTTTACTTACTCACTAAATCTAATCAATTGTAAACAAACGATAAAAATATATCACAGGTTGAAAAGTAAAGGAAACCAAAAATTTAAAATGCTATGCAGTTTTACATTTCAACTAAATATATTTTACAACACTTTTTTTAATATGTACTTATGTTAAGTGATACAGTCTATTAAAATTCTCACTTAGAATGTCCAAGTGAGATTAATAGAAAGGTTTTATGAATATTAAACCGCATGCAGTTAGATCTTTATAATAAAAAAAGGGAAACTGCAATAAGCTTAAGCTTTTCAAAAAATATAAATTACAAACAAATTTTATGTAAAAAAATAATTCATTGGCATGTTGTGGCTTTATATTCGTATCGACATTTTCATAAGGCTCGCTTACTCTGTCTACTGGAAACTGCATACTTTTGTTTTAACATGAATGAATCAACATTTCATGTCGACTACATGTAGTCTCCAGTAAAGTATATTCTGGGCATCACCTATCCAATAATTTAGTTATTTCTTCTAAAATAACCAAATAAAATTTTAAAACAAAATTAAACCTTTTCCCGCCATCATAAAAATAATGCAAAATGTCGTTATACTGCAGATTAAATTTTATAGTTTCTTTATCATTCTTAATGGAAATAGTTCACATGGTATATGACACAAAATTTAATGCTGCTATTTTATTTTTTATTGTATTTGTCAATTAATGAAAGTGACATATATTACATATTTAAATTTTGTAACTCATTTATAAACATGCTTATAGCAGTCCCGAAATTTCCCTTGTATACACCGTTAATCAACTTAATACCATAACAAAGTTTATAATTTAATCATTCTAAAAGGTCTTATTTGTTAGTCATAATATTTGGTTCCCAATTTCCTAAACCTATTTTAATATACATTAATGGCAACACTACGAAAATAGTGCTTTAAGGAACATGTGGAATGGCAGCTCGACGAAGAGATGCAGCGGTAGAGACGTCACGTATGTCATAAATATTGTTACGAACCAGTGTCCACCCTGGAAAGAATATTTTTTTAAGAATGTGATTCAAAAAGTTTTATGTAACGATGAGTAAAAATACCCTTAAGATGAAATTTGAATTTTGTTGTGAAGATAGTTTTTAAAAGTTTTTAAAAGTCACGATAGCCGAGTGATTGGGTGGTCGGAATTTCGAGTCAAGAGTTCCGAGTTCGATCCCCAGGTGGCTCATACCAATGGGTTTTTCAAAAAAAAAAAAAAAACTTATGTGCGAATTATATATTATTGTTGGCTTGGACATAAAAGACGGCGACGGGCTCACCACCTGTCACGTTGTCCCGAAAATATCTTCGGTGGAAGATGGGTCAAAGGGACTTAATTTTCTAGACTAGACCTCTGTCTACTCCTGTATTGGGAACTGCGTGAAGATATTGATATTTTTTTAGATAGTTTTTCATACGTAATTTGTTCATAAACATACACAATACATTCAAAACGATTGTTTCCAATGTGTAAAATACTAAATTCCGCCAATAAGCATAAAGCCTATGCTTCTATAAATGGTTAAGTCGGTACAGATTTGTATGGGTTTTAAGGGCTTGGTGCCTTTGTCTCGCCTGTAACATATACATACATACTGTAACAGTCTACTGCTGGAGTATAGGCCTAAATGTACATAAAAATACTTACAATTTCATATATAGAGCTTCGTTGAAGATTTGTCTTCACTGCTATTTGGGTAAGATTATAACACCAATGCACCAGAAGAATGGTCAAAGACATACGGCTCAATGGTCTCCAGCCATCCCAAGAAATAAATTTCCTCCAAACATCTTGAAAAAAGAAACACATTTCGTATTAATAAAATTCGACACGCAGCAATTCAACCATTACTGCCATTGGTAATGCTTTCCATACGTAAAATAACAATACAGTGTATAAAGGTTTGTACTGTAGGACATATCTGCTATAGGCTGCTATAATCGCCAAGTTTGGATAACAGATAGGCTATCGCAGTAGCTGTGCACCTTAGACGCTGTTGCTCGACTACCTAATGTTGCCTGCCACTTGGGTATCGAACTCGTGTCTCTAGTATCAAAATCCGACCACCTAAACACTCGGCTATCGTGACTCCCATTTTTTTAGTCATCCAGCGCAAAAGAGAATTATATTCCTAGGTCAATACCACAACATAAATCGAGACCACTTCGATGTGGCGATGGAATAAACTGTCGTCCATTTATGACGTTCCAAATATCTATCTATACGACATGACATTACATTATACATTTAAAGGGGTCGAAATTGTCCGAGACTAACTTTCGAAGACCACGTGAGTAAATTGCTCGAAGATAGGAGGGTCAAAGTGTACTCGCATACCTAGAAATGTTTATATGAAGAAAGCGCAAAAGAAGCATGTATGTATTGCGACACTTGGCGATCCCTTCTTTCTAAGTAACCCATCAAGAATTGTGCGTAAGGTTAAAATAAAAAAATGTTTGTAAAGTATTACGTTGTAACAATATTAGATCGATTACTTAAATTATACTCTGGCGATACGCGTTTATGTCTGTTATATGGAGAAGGTCCTTCGACCAAGACATAAAAAGTACAAAACAAAACGTGCGCAAGAATATATATGAGTATAATATGCCAATACACATACACATAGATCCATACATACATAACGGCCTGTTAAAGTCCACTGCAGGACATAGGCCACTCCCATAGGGAGATGTTATCCCGCCATCTATCGGTTGCCATAACGATATTCAATGCAAACAGCCTCGAATATATCCTTAGTTAGAGAGAATATAACCTTAGTTAACTCTGCCTGTCTATTTCTATATTTGCCTTCGCGCATTTTTCGAGAATTTTCGACAGAGATCTAGGTAATTACAACCATACCTTTCACCAATTTAATTTGGAACAACGAGATATGTGTAGACATGATTGTGATTGTGAGCCTATATTTTTCTTAGCATCCAAGCCTATACTACTAACTATACCTACTAACTATATGATAAATATTTTTATATGAATATAAACATTCATGACTCAAATACAAATATTCATTCGTACACGTCACACAAATGTTTGCACCAAGCGTGATTTGAATTTACAACCCTTGGCTTCGAAGGTAGAGTCAACGTACATACGTACACACATACATAACGGCCTGTTAAAGTCCACTGCAGGTCATAGGCCTCTCCCATAGGCAGGATTTACCATAATCGCCACGCTGGGCAGGCTAATTGGCGATCGCAGTAGCAGACCACCTCCGACGCACCTCAGACGCTGCTGTCCATCTTGGTCTGATTATTTTGGTCTGATATTTTTAGAGGTGGTTATCCCGCCATCTATCGGTTGCCATAACATTATTCAAGGCTGTTTCCCTTAGTCGCCTCTTACATCACCCACGGGAAGGAAGGAAGTGGTAATATTCTTACACCGTTACCACACGGTCAACTTAGTATCAAGTAAACAAGTAGGCTATAGTATTATCAGTCGTCTGGTAATCCCGACAACGAGAGAAACATTGCCTGGCACACCGAAGTAATTTTTTATCTTTACGACCAGTCAGAGAGAAGGATTAAAAAGAAAAAGTAAAGAAGAAAAAAAAAAAGGAAAAAAATCTAACGAATGAACTCACAGTCAATTTTGTATATAAATCCAAACATGGCGATGACTATCATGAGGCAGAAAACGGGACGGTCAAGAGCAGCGTAAGCAGCGACAGCTATCGGCGAGGTGATGTTCTTTACCAGATAGCCGCTCAGGACCCAAATGAATATCAATGGTATGGAGCATCTGTACAGGATTCGGAAGACCTGAGAAATAAACAAATTCTCGGTATGAGAAAAAAGTTAAAAAAATATCTTCACGCCATTCCAAATACAGGGACTTAATTGTCTAGGCTAGCCCTCTGTCTACCCATGTATTGGGAGTTGCGTGAAGATGTTTATTTATTTTAGATATTGTTATAATTATAGAAAAATAAATAATATTTCATTCATTCAAATAGTATAGATTTGTCAATTTCGCTTACTAAACACCTTACACCTTAGACGCTGCTGCAATCACCGATATTATTCATCATCTTTATCATAACAACCTATCAGAAGTCCACTGCTGAACATAGGCCTCCCCCAAAGAATGCCACATAGAACGCTCCTGTGCCAACTGCATCTGTTATGGTCTTCTCGCAAAATTGTGGGGGCTCTTTCTTATGCAAGTTTTTTTATTGATTTTAAAGCGTAGAAGTTATGCTGAACTTTTTCTTATTAAACAAAGAGAAAAACATATTTTTATTTTTTTATTTTGCCGTACCGTGGTCGCGGGTTTCAATTCTGCCCGTGTCTGTTGTAGTTTTTAAATTTTTTTCTCTTTTATGCACTATCCCATCTTTTCTATCTGCAGTTTTGCTACCCACATTAAGATTTGTAGTAGGAGTAGGTAGTGTAGTAGATTTGTAGGGGGTCGGAACAGGAATATAGGCTGCTTTATAGTAATACGCGGATGAAGTCACGGGCAGAACCTAGTTACTTATATTAAAACTTTGCAATGCTCGCCTCGTAATAATGGAATTTTTAGTGTTGTAATAATTTTAATGTTGTTAACTTTTACTTAGTAAACGAATGAACTGAACGAACGAAGTTTCCCTTGAACTAATTTACAATTATAAGGCTTTATTGTAAAGATCTATAGATCCCTGTCTAAATTCTCTATTGTAAAGAAAAATTTAGCTTAAATTACTCGCAGTCGTATACAAATTTGACAATACCCATTAGTACCAACACCTAGAGATCGAATTTGTGTCTCTTGACTCGGATTCCGATCACCCAACCAATCGGCTATCGTGACTTATCGTTTTCTTTATCGTTTCCAGATTATTTTCTTAAATGTTTGCAACGCACGCGCATTGGTTCTATCAGACTCTCAAATGTGGGGAACCGATTGTTCTTTTGTTACCTTCACCCATAAAATTATGAGAATATACACCTGAAAGGTGTACACAATGAGTGGATATGCACTTTAATAAAATTTAAAATTTATAACGACTCTACGATGAGTCGTAAAATTCAGGAGTAGAATAAGTGTCTGTGTCTTTCTTTCTCTCTTTATAATAATGGCTCCATCATTGGATTGATGATTCTCTGCCAATGTCAAGTTTGGGGAATACAAGGGATTCATGTCTGTGTATATGATAGAAACTTTTAAATGTATTGTCAATATCATGTCAGCGTAAATGTCAATTGCAGACCATGAACCTCTCACGATGGTGAGAGGTGCATGTGATGCACTTGTCATAATCTCTATGGTAGGCAAGAGTAATGGAGAGGTAAAGACCATACAACACACACAATTCGCGTCTTAAACGCTTCTTACATCGATTTATATAATATTGGTTATTTACTAGCATCCATTGTTATTTTCAGACTTCTGCGATATCCATGGTAAGATACTGAGGTAGGCCAAGAATTTTTGATCCCCGTTTAGTTTTTTGTATTTTGTTTTATAGATCCTTATCAGGGCCAACGTGACAGGTGGTGGGCCCATCGCCATAGGGTCCAAACCAAGTTAAATATATATTAATAAAGAATTCACAACCCTTAGCCCATAATGCCCTCTTTATATCGTCAGATTCTAACTCCAAAATACTAATGCTGACGCTGCAGCATGCAACAGATCCCCTACTCACCAAGCTGTCCTCGGGCTTATAGTTAATTTGCTGCCAGTGGTAAAGCAAGAAGGCTGAGATGAGACCAAGTATAGATGAAGGTAGGCTTCCCCACGGAGCCATGTAAAGCCAGTTGAAAGACGCTTCTCCGGTATACTGATTACGAATCAACCTAAATGAATAAGCAAATACAAATATATTATTACTGTCATGATAGCCCAGTGGTTGGATGATTGGAAATCGAGTCAAGAAACCCGAGTTCGATCGTCCGGAGTTAGGCTCGAGGATGAGTTTTTTTATATATTTACGATTTATGTTGTTAGCTTAGACATAGAGATGGGACAGGCTCACCACCTGTCACGTTATCTTAAACTTAGCTTCGGTGAAGTGTGGGTCGAAAGAGTAACTTGTCTAGAACTCTGTCTACCTCAGTATTGGGAATGGCCCTATAAGGGGATTGGAAAATGTGAAGGTCACTTTTATGTTGAAAACGCTTTGGACTATGATGCACAATAAAATAAAAAAAGGTTTTTTTTAATATGATATCAGAAGCTGTAGAAAAAGAAAATAAATAAGAAATTGGAAACGGGCGGGATTCGTACCGTGGCAATGTTCTACTTCCTCTGAGCTCGTCACGTATTCCTTGTCGAATCCTGCTTGTTTCATGTGTTCTTTCTTCTTTTTAATATCTCTTTGATTTAATAAAAAGCACAGTATGGGTCACATGCTTGAAAAATTTGTACAAAATACGCATCTTTAGGAAGATAAATACCAAAGTTACGTAGTAACTTTTTATTTACTGTCACTAAAGCTACATTTTACATTGATAAAATAAATTAAGCAGATCTTCACAGCATCGAAAAGACTAAAAATTATACGATTACTTACTCTGGATACGTGAGGAAGAGTATCGCCTTCAAGTTCATTTTGTAGGCGATTATGAAATTGGCGACGATTGAGCAAACGAAAAGGCAGCAGAGGACCTTGATGGCTCTGCACAGCGAGCGGCCCACGGTCAGGGTCAGGAAAGTTGCCAATACGTAAAGTTGCATGTCCACAGCCAAGAACCTTAAAAAGAGCCAATCGATCAATGTTAGCGGCTTGCTTTAGCTAATGAGCTTCACAATGAAAGCCTTGACTTTAACAAATTAATAAAACAATATCACAGGTTTTGCGGCAGACGTAATAGATTTGGTTGTACAGTCTCATCTACACAAACATCACAAACATTGTAAAATCAATACATATATGTCATATAAATATTTATGGTCACGTGGCGTAAAAATATAATATTTCTTTTCCTCCCAAGGGTGTAAGTGGTGACTAAGGGAAAAGTTATGTAAATCTAATAGGCTTCCGATAAAGGCGGGATAATCATCTCGAAAAATACTAGATCAAAATTCAGCAAACCGGTGATAGGCAGCAGCGTCTAAGGTGCGAAGTGTCTGGTACTACGATCGCCAATCCGCTTGCCGACACACTCTTTCCTTACCAAAGAGGCCTTTGTCCTGCAGTCACCTTTTAAAGGCTCTTATAATGATTATGAATTGCGTTTTACATTGCATTTGTAATGTAATTACTAAAGAAAATTATACACTTTTGTTGTATAAGCAAAGCTACAAGGAACGAATAATACACCTGTTAAACTAATGTTTTAAAAAGGTAATAAGTTCAAAATGAACCCACAGTTCAATGTATAAGAGCTTAAACTACTTACTTTGAAATCAGATCAATGCCCACATACTCGTATCTTGTACCTATCTCTGTATGTATGTATTTATTTATTTATTTATAATTGCTTATCGTCTACACATTACTAATGGCATTACATACACAATATATAAAAGTGGTAGATTACTTATCTACTTAGGATTTGGTAGGATCTTATTAATTTATGCCACCAAACAGTATATTAACTAAATAACTGTAGTGGACTCTGTTGAAAGCAATAGAGATTGTTATAACAGGTAACGAGACATTGTCACGAATGTAAGGTATAGAGAGCCAGTGTCATAAATTACCTGATTTAATCATATATTTCGACAGTGAAGACAACATTGTTCATTTAAATTTGTTATCTGATTCCATAGGCTATGCCTATGTAATCTCAATTGCTTTCAACAGAGTCCACTACAGTTATTTAGTTAATATGCCGTTTGGTGGCATAAATTAATAAGATCCTACCAAATCCTAAGAGTAGAGAAGTAATCTACCACTTTTATATATTGTGTATGTAAGGCCATTAGTAACGTGTAGACGATAAGCAATTATAAATAAATAAATAAATACATACAGATAGGGACAAGATACGAGTATGTGGGCATTGATCTGATTTCAAAGTAAGTAGTTTAAGCTCTTATACATTGTACTCTTGTATTGTACTCTTGTATTATGAAATCAGAAACAACGAATGTACCACAAACACCCGAGACAGAAATAAAAAGTGTTTACCACATTTTCCCGGCCGAGAATCAAACCTGGGAACACATAGCTGGCGACACCATGAAAACCGGTCTACGCCATACGTTCATGGAGGTCGGCATAAATTTAATAGCAATTGCAATTAAATGACTCAGATGCTGTTTTGCCAGTCTTTCTCAATAAAGACATTGGACTATGTTAAATTAAAAATTACAATATCAAAACGAAGGCGACCTACTTGACGTGAATAGTTCATCATCAAAAATTAAAATATGTTCGAAATGTTTATCATTATCGTATAATTGTAAGCGTTCGTTAAATTTTAAAACTCTTCACACAGACGGATGACGTAAACAGGAGATTCACTGTCAAACCATTTTGGGTTACTCGCAATAACTGTCAATGATTATGTTGTATCTTTAAGGTGTGCCACATCATGGACGTTTAATTAATTTCTTTGTATTTATTCTTACTATGGTTATTGTAACTACTATATAAAAATACCTGTGACTAACAAAGCTGTTCTTTTTTTATGTATATTTTTTCATATTTCGAAAATTTTTACAATGTCATGACGACTCTATAAAGCCTAGTTAGTGGTGACGCTGCCTTCGAATCTAAGGGTTATTGGTTAGAATCCCGGTATGGGCATATAGGCCCACTACCTATCACGATGTCCCAAATGCTCTTCCATGAAAGGTGGGCCGAAAGGAATGAAAGGGATGAAAGGAATGGGATATTAACATCAAAAAATCTATCATTTGTGAATATTACTCTGGTCTCTCGACTCGAATTCCGATCACACACTCGGCAATCTTGATTCCTTTATAAATATATTCTATTTAATTTTTTTTTAAATTGTTGATTTGATTTGTTATCTTTTCTAATATTCTTTAAAAAGTACATATCATAATAAAAAAAATAATTACCAAGTCTGTATGAGGCACTTCTCGTCGGGGTAAACAAAGTTGTTGATGTACAAGAATTGCGTCCACCATTTGTGCCTGCAGTGTGCGCACTCCGCCTCCACCAGTGGTGTCCAGAGTGGACCGTCGCTGACGTGGCGCCACCATGTCGCAGCCAGGCCCACCACAAATATGTACAGGGGTGTAATTCTGTGGAAGGGTAACGGAACAATTGAACAAATTATCAAATAATCTTGTAACTAAACAATTGGAGGGTTTATATTAGGTTTTGACGACCTCCGTAGACGAGTGCACACTGGTTTTCAAGGTTTCGCTAGCTCCGAGGTCCCGGGTTCGATTCCCGCTCAGGTGAATGTAGAAAAAACACTGTTTTTTAAATGTGATGCCAATGTTTTAAATGCATACATAACAAGGCATAACTAAAGAAAAGAGAATACAGATTTAAAATTTCAACTGATGCGTGTAAGACACGATGGCTCGGAGGAAAGAGCGTTGCCACGGATTGGAAGAGGTCGCGGGTTCGAATCCCGCCCGTATCAGTTGAAATTTTAAAAACATTTTTTCTCTTTAATTTAATCACATAAAAGTTCAGCATATATTTATGCTTGCTATATTGCTTTAAAAATCAATAAAATTGCGTAGGTAGTTGTTTTCTCAATAAATAAAAAAAATCTTTGGGGGAGGTCTACGTTCAGCAGTGATCCTTTGATACGCAGTTAAGAAGAACGAAGAAGAAAGTTTGTAAACTATATGAATGTTTATGAAATTTGGTTACTGAATTTGATGGACCCCGTGGAGGAGTGGCAAACACAACGTTAGTCTCGCCAGCCTTCGCCTCTTTGAAGTACCGGGTTCGATTAGGACAGGTGGAGTAATTAAAAAAAGAAGAATATTTTAGCGATCAAGACAATCAGACAGTTTATTTAAATCATTTAACATAACAATATCAGGATTTCGACATTGTATTTATTAATTTTCTACTTTTCGCTGAAATCAAGTAGAAATATACAATAGAAAAATATACTTTCTTACCTCGAGAAACGATTTAATATCGCATTTGGGAATAAGCGTAGGTTCAGCTCCTTCTTTGGATTATTCTCGACGAAGATCAACAGATTGTAGGCAAGGAGGAAGCTGGACAGCATGATGAATGTCTGGACGATCACGGATCCGTTGTGTAGCAACGTGGATAGAGGATGTCGGGTTGCCTGTGTGACATTGAAATATAAAAATAAAATAAATATCTTCACGCAATTCTCAATTCAGGGGTAGACAGAGGTCTAGTTGAGACAATTAAGTCCCTTCGACCAACCGCACACCGAAGATATTTTCGGGCAACTTGACAGGTGGTGAGCCCGTCGCCGTCTTTATGTGCAAGCATTCGATATAATTCGTACATAAGTTTTTGAAAAAACCCTTTGATATAAACCTGCCACCTGGGGATCGAACTCGAAATTCCGACCACCCAATCACTCGGCTATCCTTGATGTATAAGTATAAATACAGACATGCAAACATAGATAGGGGCAATGCCAAATACATTTCTCTGACCCTAAAGTAATTAGTTAAAGCACACAGACCCGAGGCAATGTACAGTAAATGGTTTTCTACATTGACCCGTCCGTGAATTGAGCCTAAAATTCGTACCACGAAAACCGATGTCCACAGAGGAAGGAATGCAGGATGGAAGCAGATGGCATAAGACCCGTCTGTGTGAAAATCTTTGGGGCAGGCCTATGTTTAGCAGTGGTTAACTTCTTATAGGTGGTTGTGACGATGATGATGACGTGGGCGTTTGTGATATCTTCGTTGTTTCTGATTCTAGTACTGTATCAACTTAGTCGTACTCTCCCAGTGTATATTATGTTGTCCACATGTTTTATATTTATGTTACATCTTTTTTTTTTCGTAGACAGTGGCAGGCTCACCTTATCACGTTGTGCCAATAATGCCTACGGTGGAAGGAGGGTCGAAAGGACTTAATTGTCTAGACCTCAGTTTACCCCGGTATTGGGAATGGTGTGAAGATTTTTTTTTGTATAAGGGTTTCTTCACACTGTCGCAGTTCGCAGATATGGACTTTGTTATAGAAGTGAAAGAAATGGTGTCACGTTAAAAAAATAACTTACGTGTTCCAGAAACAGAGGATTGTGAAGATATGACATGTGAAGAACGATAACAGAATGTGCCATCATAACAAGGATTAGTGACATCGCCCTGAAAAAAAAGATAATAAATATATAAAGTAAAACGTTAATTTGAGGTTTTCTTAACGTTCGTGATAACTTTCACTTTACATATGAAAACATTCAATTATTATATTATGTATTGCGTAGTGTAAAAAGATAAAAAATATTTCGCTACCAATGCAAGACATCACTTCCGTAATTCAATAGTTTTGTAAACATTACTCAAATAGTCTAAACATTATTGCAAAAGTTAGCCTATAATCTGTGGTCTTAGGTCAAATTGTATCTAACTTATTGTCCAATCCAACGATACAAATCGTAAATAGATCGAAAAATCTAATTGTTAGTTCCTCCTAAGTATTGAACTCGGATCCCGGAATCGAATTCCGACCAACCAACCGGACCAACCATTCGGCTATCATAACTGATACAGTTATGATAGCCGAATGCTCCACTAGTCTTATTAATTTAAAGAACTAAGCTCGCACATAAATTTCATCATAGGTATCTGACGACCTCCGTGGACGAGTTCCGGTTTTCACGGTGTCGCCAAATCTAAGGTCTCAGTTTCGATTCCCGGACGATTAATGTTTATACCACTTATCATGTCACGGGTCTGGGCGGTTGTGGTATCTTCCTCAGTTCCGATTCCATAACACAAGAGCAAAACATGTGATTTTGTCTCAATGTATATAGGTATGTATACATATAAGAAAATATGTTTATTTTAATATATAGTATGTATACCCTTAGACCATAAGACGTCAATTGGTTCACAACCAGTTACCGTGTTGCAAAGAGGCTTCGGTGAAAGGTTATAATTGTTTAATACAAAAATTAATAAATCATAAAATTCCTGGCATTACTCATCAGTTTTTAGTTCATAAGATCAGCTGGACTAAGACAGTATTTTTTTTTCAATGGCATCTTATATTTAGTCTCTATCTGAAGTAAAATCATTACTAAGACATTTTTTTTTATTTTAAAATGGCATTTGGTAGCTAATCCCTTTTTCCAAAACAGATTATTAAATAAAGAATTCATAAAAAGGTTACTGTTATATGATGTGATAATAATATCAATTAACCAACGCACCGAACGCGTGGTAAAATAACAGTGGGCATTATTATGAACTGTAATTACGTCAATGACTTCGATTTTATCATGCACCGAAGGTTAATCATAATTTCTTTAATGACACGTTATGCAATCATCAAACGCGATCTTTATTTTTGTTTTTTTTTTTACATTCTACTGTTGTTATAGTCCCGATAGCCAAGTGTTTGGGTGATCGGAATCTCGAGTCGAGAGACCCGAGTTCAATTTCCAGGTGGCAGGCTCGTACTAATGGGTTTTTAAAAACACTTCTGTACGAATTATATCGTTGGCTTGGACATAAAGATGGCGACGGGCTCACCACCTGTCACGTTGTCCCGAAAATATTTTCGGTGGAAGGTAGGTCGAAGGGACTTAATTGTCTAGACTAGACCTCTGTCTACCCCTGTATTGGGAATTGGATGAAGATATTTTATTTTTTTTTTATTTTTATAATCTACCAGTGTTTAAATAAAGAATAATAAATTTGGTGGGTTCGCGCGCTTCGGGTGATTTAGTGCCCGCGCTTTTGATATCAGCCGGCCCGGGAATTAACCATGAACATCAGAATCCCGTTATTATTATTATTATTATTTGGACTGCAATTGGTGTATGCTATATGCTTAACACCGAGCTTCGTGGGACGATGCTTCGTTTCGGACTCGAGTGCATATTTATAGATGCTGTGATGATAGACCTGGTAAAGCTACCTTTTTTATATGGAATTATAGGAGCTGTCGACGAAGTGATTAAGCTTTGCTTATCTTTGTTACGGTTTTATAACAATATCGGACGTTTGATACCTATTGCAAAGTCCGAAATATAACCCACAGAGACACAAATTGCAAACAAACTTTGAAGGAACTTAGTAATGAATCTTCCTGTCTAGGATCGATTTTGATTCCTCAGATTCGGATTGTATCTTCAATTTGACGGAGAAAAAAACTATGAATGAAGCGAATGAGGTATATAAGGATATAAGGATCGTGATATTTAGCAATCCGTTCTCTCTGGCTACCCTGACAGGAATTATGCGTGAAAATAGAAATAATAATTGAGAATCTACTTACTTCATTCCATGAATAGACTTAAGTGCTGTAAGTCTTGGATCTCCATTATCGTACGGATTTGTCAGTCTTTTCCAATTCTCGTAAAACGACCACGTAATCAAGTATCGGTTAGCTGTAACAAAAAATGTATTTTATCATAGAGTATTGAATTGGGAATAGTTTATTTCAGAAATCTTTGTTGGTTGAATCTGTTCACGTTTTATTTCACTTATGTTTTTCGCATAAATACTAATTGTGGACTTTATATTTTATCGATGGTCGGTGAGAAATTTACAGTTCCTTTTAGTTGTGTTTGTTTACTAAAGTTTTTTTTACTAAAGTTTTTCATTAGTTACTAAATTTAATGTATGTATCTTATTTTTTTTTTTTTATTTTTATAATCTACCAGTGTTTAAATAAAGAATAATAAATTTGGTGGGTTCGCGCGCTTCGGGTGATTTAGTGCCCGCGCTTTTGATATCAGCCGGCCCGGGAATTAACCATGAACATCAGAATCCCGTTATTATTATTATTATTATTATTATTATTATTATTATTATTATTATTATTATTATTATTATTATTATTATTTGACTGCAATTGGTGTATGCTATATGCTTAACACCGAGCTTCGTGGGACGATGCTTCGTTTCGGACTCGAGTGCATATTTATAGATGCTGTGATGATAGACCTGGTAAAGCTACCTTTTTTATATGGAATTATAGGAGCTGTCGACGAAGTGATTAAGCTTTGCTTATCTTTGTTACGGTTTTATAACAATATCGGACGTTTGATACCTATTGCAAAGTCCGAAATATAACCCACAGAGACACAAATTGCAAACAAACTTTGAAGGAACTTAGTAATGAATCTTCCTGTCTAGGATCGATTTTGATTCCTCAGATTCGGATTGTATCTTCAATTTGACGGAGAAAAAAACTATGAATGAAGCGAATGAGGTATATAAGGATATAAGGATCGTGATATTTAGCAATCCGTTCTCTCTGGCTACCCTGACAGGAATTATGCGTGAAAATAGAAATAATAATTGAGAATCTACTTACTTCATTCCATGAATAGACTTAAGTGCTGTAAGTCTTGGATCTCCATTATCGTACGGATTTGTCAGTCTTTTCCAATTCTCGTAAAACGACCACGTAATCAAGTATCGGTTAGCTGTAACAAAAAATGTATTTTATCATAGAGTATTGAATTGGGAATAGTTTATTTCAGAAATCTTTGTTGGTTGAATCTGTTCACGTTTTATTTCACTTATGTTTTTCGCATAAATACTAATTGTGGACTTTATATTTTATCGATGGTCGGTGAGAAATTTACAGTTCCTTTTAGTTGTGTTTGTTTACTAAAGTTTTTTTTACTAAAGTTTTTCATTAGTTACTAAATTTAATGTATGTATCTTATTTTTTTTGTACGCGCATTTCGTAACAAATCTCCAGTCACATGTCCGCTGGAAGAAATTTCTAAAGAAATAACCAGGTCCTTTGTACAAATTAGTTTTATAATATTTTTCCACTTTTTTGTGTTAATGAAATAAAATAAAAAATGATTAAATAAAATGAATCTATTTACTAAATATAAAATATACAGCATGGCAGGCTTTCCTCTCCTCTTATTTTCCTCATATTTAAGAGGTCTTTACCCATTATTGGGCATTCATTGGCAGCTACTCAATTTACGACTTTGAAGGATATGAATTTAAATGATATTAGTAAATTAATAACAAACAACCTTAAACAATTCCGGAACATTACTGAAATGCAGTGGCGTGTGTAGGGTTTTGACCCTGCGTAGGCAATTAAGTAAAACTACATTTTATTTATTATAAAATATGTAATTGTCATCTGGACGACACGAAGGCCGACTAAGGGTCGCGGCTTCAAATTCCGCTAGAGGCAAATATTTGTGTAATGAGTCACTCTGATCCCAAAGTAAGTAGCAAAAGCGATTGTGTTATGGCATTAGAAACAACGAAACTACCACAAATATCCAGACCATGGACAATACAGCATAAGTGGTTTTCAAGGTTGAATCCTTCGACAATCGAACCCGGAATCTCAGCACCGGTGACACGTTGAAAACCGACGTGTTTATCACTTGACCTCGAGTATTGCTATTTAGTTTTACATCGTCGAGTATTATTCTTCATACAAATTTTGCCCCTAATGAGATTCAAACCCTCAAACATTGTCTTTGAAGACAAGTTTGGCGAGACAAAATAGGCGAATAGAGAAGAACCGATCGATCAATCAATCGAACCATTCTGTAGCTGTGATGCCACAGATAGAATCTATAGATACACTCGTAATTGAAGCTTAGCTAAGATGGTAGATATGGTTTTATAAGTATAAATTATTATATATTCATACATGTAAATTAGTACTTATAACTTGATAATGCATCTGTTTTTTGACGATAATTAAACAACAATTAAATGGAAAATACATATTTTTTCAGTTCCGTTTAATAAATGAATAATTAATAAACCAAGTTACTCACGTTTGTTGTCAGGGTTACGCAGTATGTCGTAAATCGTACCAACGGCATTCATTAATACAATAAATCCGCAAAGATAGGCAAATGCTATGTCAATGTTATCTAAGGGTTTGCTCGGCGGTGTCTTGTTTGTCTTGCAGTATTCCAGAGTGGAAAGTTTTGTGTCAAGGCCATAGCGCTCTTTGGTAATGTTGTTGACGCACTTCGCGAACTTTCTGTTCAATGACAGCTCGTCTATATGCGAACATCGAGTTGTGATGCAGTAGCCTCGATGGATGCGCGTATGGTTGAAATTGGAGCGTTCTTCGGAGAAATTCTGTAATGATGATTGAGAATTAAGTGTTATATCTGTCATGAGGTGTCGGTATGAGAATATTTCACCTCATTTTTTCCCTTTCCGTGACTACCTGGTGGCCAAAATTCGATTAACTTCCATGGATAGTGGTTTTGTAAACTTCCTTGGAATACAATAATAATACAGACATACATAGATAGGGACAACATCACATACATAGCTCTGATCCCAAAGTAAACAGTTTAAGCACTTGTAACATGGAATCAGAAACAACGAAAGTACACTAACACCCAGATCCGAGAAAATGTAGGAAAAGTGTCTTCTACTTTAACCCTCAGACCTTAAAGCTGGAAACACCTTGAAAAACTCGTGCACGGACGTAGTCATGACGAGATTTTGTCCGACCCCACAAATTCGTTAACGTAAAGTTATACATGAATGGATTTCGAATATTTTTCTTTTTTAATTTGAACGGTAATAGCCGCAAGTTAGGCCTGGTACCTAAGCTAGGATCTGATGATAGAACTCCGAACAAATCGAGGCTGATGATGTTAATAATCCAAACCAAAATACTCATTGACAGTAAAGAGATAGGCATGATAAACAATTATTCGATAGAACGAAATTGTCGAACTCCGCGGACGAGTGGCATACGACGAGGACGAGTGGTTTTAATGGTGTCGCCAGCTCTGAGGTCCGGAGGTCCCTGGTAGTTAGTTTGGACATAGCAAAAGCCTTTGATCAGGTGTGGCATAAAGTCGATCAAGTTCCGTTCGGTTCAATATAGAAAATACTGTTTATACCGGGTCTAGGTTTTGTGGTACCTTTGTTGTTTCTGATTCCGTAAAACTATTGCTTTAACTACTTTCTTTGGCACGTCAACATCACATGCCAAAGAAAGTAGTTAAACCCTAACAATGTAGATTTTTTATTATATTTATTTATTCGTTTAAAATCAAACTGCTCGGAAGGTAGTCACTGGGACGGGAAAATGAGGTTATCGCATATCACATTTATTATTATCATGAGCATCATTCAGACCACCCACTTCCCCTATTGATCGGACATTCTTTAAAATGTTATCGTACGCACTATATAATTTAGTTTATGCATTTTAAAAGAAAATATAAACTTTCAAAAACAATAAATGCTTTCAAAGAACACTCAAAAGCAAAAAATAACCTCCTAGGCTTAACGTCAACGAAATACAGTTGTAATGAAATCTCTAAATATTCACGTATGATTATTTATCATTCATTTGCTATATAATTCAAATAAATTTGTGTGGCCTTGCTATTGTTAATATTAAATTTAGGAGTTTCCAGAGTTTTAGACTATGTACTCCTTTCGAACCACATTTCAGCGAAGTTTGTTTTGTAACAACCTAAAAGGTGGTAAGTGAGTAAATATGCTCTCAAATTTGATACCAGGTGTTCATTTTACTGCAGTTTCGTCCATTATCCTTCAGATTACAGCGCAGCGAGGGCAAGGTTACATAATTTCCAGTCAGAATTCTCAATGCAATACAAATAAGCCAGAGTTCAATGACACAGCAGTTTTTTTTTAAATCTTATACAATTTTTTTCGTCTATCTTTTACTCGAACATAAATTTATTGTTTGTGTATTTTTTCCTTCCGAGAAACCTAGTTTATTTTCAGTCTATTATAGACTTAATAAGTACTTAATCTATTAACCTTAAATCTATATGACAATTGAGAATAATATGATTTTCAATCTTATTTGTTTTACTTACGTGGTCAAGTGGCAAACACCGATATTTATGGCGTAGTCAGTTCTGAGGTCAATATAGAAAGAAAAAAAGTTGTTTTTCTATATTATCTCTGGTTTGAGTGTTTGTAGTACCTTCTTTGTTCCAGATTCTATAACACAAGTGCTTTAGCTACTTACTTTGAGATGTATGTGGTGTTGTGTATATTTATTTATTATAAAGTTACCTGAATAACGTCGTATAACTGTTTGTTCGAAGATGGGACGAGGTCAAAGCTTCCAACACAGAAAGCACCTCGATCGTTTGCAAGGCACACGTCATAATCATCCAGCTGGAACAGCTGCGGCATCTGGTGGTACTGTTCATCTGAAAACAATAACAAATTATTTTTTAAATAGCCTATTTGGCTTCTAAACTCAGGGTTGTACGTTCGAATCCCGCTAGGGTCGCTAGCCGCATTTGTGCGATGAATATGAATGTTTCTACTCTTGTGATACATATTCATCTATGTAAATATGTATGTAAGTATACTGTATCGTTGGCTTCTTTACTAAGACGTTGAAAGGTGGGTTGAAAGGACCTTGTTGTCTAGACTCTACAAAAGTATTGGGAATATGCGTGAAGATGTTCATTTATTTATCTAATATATAAAATTCTCGTGTCACGGTATTGGTAATTAAACTCCTCCGAAATGGCTAGTCCGGTTTTCGTGAATTTTGTGTGCATATCGGTTAATTCTGCGAATCGGATAACATCTATATTTCACCCCCCTTAATGTTAAGGGTAATTTAATGTAGGGTTCATCCCCCTAATATTTTTTATTTTTTAGACACAATTTTTGTTTTTAACTTTTTTATAAAACAGTATACAAAATATATACAACTCAAAATGTTTACCCCTCTACGATCAACCCCGATATTTTTATATCGCAAAACAATATTTGCGGGGCCAACTAATCTATATATGACTGAGTATTTTACTGAGTATTAGTACAAATATTATCTTGACTGAGTATTAGTACAAATATTATCTTTGTACTCGACATGGCGAAATTGACGCGCAATGATTTTTTAATTCACAATAAAGGACGAAACTTTAAAACCTTTAAAAATATTAATAATATGCCAGTTCTTTTCATTAATGAAATAAAATCTAGTAAGCTTTTTATTAAAAAAACAAAAGAAATTTAAATATAATCAGAGTAGACACATTGAACAAAAAACAGAATCGTCGTAGTTAACAGTGTGCCCTAAGTAAATAAGTGGCAATGGATGAAGCCATATACCGTTTACAGTTTTATTTTCTGATGATATATTTAAAATAATATAAGAAAATAAAATGCAAAAATATTTGAATATTTATGTGGTTCAATTTATTAATAATTTAAAAAAGCTGCTAAGCTAAAAATATGTCATAGACTAGTGCTGTAAATATTGCAAGTAATGAAATAATAATATACCACTACATCAAAATTATTAGATGGCCCTTATGGTCATTCTATTGATAAGTTTGCTTCAATTGAGGAAGTTAGAGCATAACAAAATAACCCAAGTACTTATGTCGGTAAGTTAGGCACTCGAGCTTTTTTATTTGGTTTTAACAATCTAATCATCACTACAAATGAGATCCACCCTAAAGGCATTCCAAATTTAGTCATGTTTTTTGACCTTGAATAGTTACTTTACTATAATGATATAATTGTTTATTTTGTGAGTTAAATCATAAAGATAGAAGTAAGTCAGCTTCTTAACACATATATTTTACTTAATTTATGTAACTACAAAAGTGTTGAAATAAATAAGAAATTCTCCTCCATGGACGAGTGGCGTATATACCGGTTTTCAAAGTGTCGCCATCTCGAGGTCCCGGGTTCGATTCTCGAACGGGTCAATGTAGTTTAACCACTTCTTCTACATTTTCTCGGGTCTGGGTGTTTGTGGTGCCTTCGTTGTTTCCGATTCCCATACCTCAAATGATTTAGCTTCTTACATTGGGATCGGAGCAATGTATGTGATGTTGTCCCTATCTATATACGTATTTATTTATCAACTACTAAACTACGTGCTTGCACTTGCTTGAAATAATTTATATGCTTGATATATACGTAACGGCCTATAAAAGTCCACTGCAGTGTGTAAATCTTTCCCGGAAGGATACGCAACAATTGCAAAGCTTTGCAAGTGGTTTGACAATTACAAACCAATATATCTTACTCCATACATGCTGTTGCTTGTCACCGGTCTGTTAAATTTTGATAATTTTAACAACAATATCAACCAACAGTAGCAACCAACAAAAATTTGGTGGTTTTCCGTCCGTCGCGGCAGCTCCCTTCACTTGATTTCATACATGAAATAAAATAGATGTATAAAATAAATGGAACATCAGATCATAAATGAGACTTAAAATCGAAACTTAAAATCTTCATCTTTTATGTAAATAAATACTTAAATGGACAGGGACAACATCACATACGTTTCTTAGATCGCATGAAAATACGTAAAGCACTTGAGCTATGGAATAAAAAACACGTGTTGGTCCGAATTCAATGTCTCTACAGTAAGGAAAATTAAAGAAAAACATAACGGTTTTGAGTTAGATATTGTTACACAATTCAGAACAAAATTTATTGACCGGAGGTGTGGCGAATGAGTTCAAGAATGGCCAATCTAAGTTGAAATCGCTGCTAGCAAGTCCTGGGTAGCTAGCAACGATGGCTTTGCCGTTTTCCAAGCTAAAATCTGAGAAATACAAGAATCTATGTTTATATTTCACCAGAGCTTTAGGACAAGGTGACAGGTGTTGAGCTTCTTAGAACAATTTCTTACGCCAATATCCAACCATAATAAATGACTTTTGGTTCACGTAAATCACCTCTTAAAAGCATAGTATGACGTCAAGTTAAAGTGAACGTGACAATTTAATGTACGTACGAGATTATTAATTCCTAACAATATACATCTAGAATAATCACAATTGAGTTAGTTAATAAGCGACTTTGTTACGAGAACTAATGCAGTAACTGGTCAATTGCAATAAAAACTAAGTACATGTTTACCAACTATAAATATTCTTAATAAGCTGTTAACTGGATTTGTTATCGATGTATCTAGATACAAATATTAATATTTTGATCAATTATTAGTTTATATATTTCATATTAATTTACATTTGTAGCTGCGACACAGTTAATACTACTGCAGCTGTTAATCGTACACTACTATTCTAATGTGTTCTACATTACATTAAAATAAATTTTCATTTTCAATTTTCAAATACGCAATTTTGACTTTTAATTTATATAAAAGATTTTCTTTTATAGAAAAAGATTTTGCTACTCAGCCCACAGATGGTGGCGATTTGGCCAACATTTTCTATATTATGTACACATATATTTTACTCCATTCCCAATAAAGAGGTAGACAGAGGTCTACACAATTAAGTCCTCTCAATCCACCTTCCCCCGAAGATATTTTCGGGACAACTCAACAGGTGGTGAGCCCGTAGCCGTCTTTATGTCTATTCCAAGGATATACGATATGTACGAAAACATAAGTTTTTGAACCATTGGTACGAGCCTGCCACATGGGGATCAAACACGGGTCACTTAACTCAAATTCCATCAAAATCCCTGTGCAATGGACCATGCTTACCATACCGCGGTAATAGTTCCCACATTTTCATCCTTACAACCTTATCAAAAAAATTTATAAGGGCGTGCTTCGATGGTTTGGGCACGTTGAGCGAATGAGTGAAGACCGAATGATGAAGAAAATATATAGCGCGAAAATTAACATTAAAAGGTGTCGAGGTAGGCCGAGACTAACTTTCGAAGACCATATGAGCAAATTGCTCAAGAGTACTCGGATCCCTAGACGTGCATGTATGAATCTGAAAGAAACGAGAGAGGTATGTAAGGATCTTGACACTTATCGATTTGTTCTCCCTGGCTACCCCGTCAGGGATTGTGCGTGAAGATAAAAAAGAAAGAAACCACTCGGCTATCATGACTACAACTATTGTAAATATCTATTTTAATGTGTTATATTTTTATATTAATTAACTAATGTAAGATGTATGTATTTATAAAGTCATCAGGATGTTCTTATTTATGGTACAAATAAAATTATATGTATAATAATAAATTATGTTTCCAAAAAAAGTTAAAAACAGAAAAAATGAAATTTAAATTTCCGCCAATATAACAGAAAGATATACATTTAAAACTACAACTGATACTGATTTAAAATTTTAAATTATTGTATGATGATCATCGCCACGGTACCGTAAAGGTAATGGGTTAGAATCCCGCTGAGGTGCAAAATTTTTTATGATAAATATGAATGTTTGACAAAAGCCGTCATGGATGTTTATTCGTATGTATTTAAAAAATATCATATATAAAATATTAATAGCTTAGACATTAGACGGCAATAGGCTCATCACGTGCCACCTTTTCCTAGATAAGCTTCGGTGAAAAGTGAATCTAAATTAACTTCATTGTCTGAATCTCTGCATTCTCCAGTGTTCGAAATTGCGTTCAGATATTAAAAAAAAACTTTATTATCAATAATGAAGTAACCCTGCCCTATGACACATATGAACTTGTCCGAAATAAAACGCTTGACCGTGAGAATTGTGTGAAATGTAACGACCCGATTATGGAAAGTCCCATCAAAGCGCTGAACTAAATTACGTAATTTTGATGAATTTTAACACATAATCGTAAAATAAATAATATATACAGAGCATAAGATATCTTCACGCCATTTCCAATACAGAGGTGGACATAGGTCTAGACAATTGAGCCCTTCCGACACACCTTTTATCCACGACATTTTTGGGACACGCTGACAAGTGGTGAGCCCGTAGCCGTCTTCATGTCCGAGCCAATGACAAAATTGTACGTAAGTTTTCTGAAAAACTCCATTAGTACGAGCCTTGGGGATCGAAGGCGGAGCTTTAGAATCGATTTCCGATCATCTACACACTCGGTTATCGTATACATAACATAAATAAAAAAAAATCTATGTTGTACTCTTTAGGTAATTTAATTCATTCATTCAGAGATAGAGACATCGATGGTACCCTAAACACCGAGCCCTAAGAAAATTTAGAAGTAGTGGTTTTCTGCATTGACCCATCCGGGAATCGTACCCGGGACCTCAGTGCTAGCAGCACTTTGAAAACCGTTGTGTACGCCACTCTTCCACAAAGGTCATCGAACGTGGAATCAATTATTAAAGTAAAACGATTTTTTACGGATTTCATTGCGTTTTTATTTAGTTTTTTGAAACTTTTTAAAAAACTAAATCAAAAAAAATAAACCTAATAAATAATACTTTCACCATCGTACCTTACGGCATAGTCAAAAATTTCATCAACACCACCTAGATGCTTGGCATTCCAACACAGTGCGCTTTTTGCGGAATTTTCTGCCACGCACTTGCACTTTATGGAATGAGCTGCCGTCAGCGGCTGTGCCCCTCTGTGGGGGACTGTGAACCCGTGACGGAAGCTATAAAGGTCCCGAAACGGGAAGATAAAAAAGTTTAAAAAACTAAATAAAAACGCGATAAAATCCTTAAAAAAATCTTTTTATTTTAAGTGTGAAGCGTTCGCGTAAATACAAGAATTCGTCAAATTACATTACCAATTTCTACAACATCTGCTTCATATCGGCTGAAAGAATTTTATTTTTTTCCGAATTAAATATTTGTATAAAATTATATAGAATAATAATTATAAGTCATGTATTACATATACAGCTCTCTAAGTATAGATTTTTACATATTTCATTTCATTAATTTCATTTACAGATGGTTAAATACCGATTTTTTTGCCTGCCTTAAATTCTAAAAACGAAACATTGATTTGAGAAGAAAATTAGTCATAAAATTACTCATTTACTACTATCTTTCTCGCACCGGATAGCCGTGATTGTATGGTTCGGGAGGCTCAAGGTCGCTCGACAGTGTAAGCATACCTTATTTGCTTTAAATATTTTGCAACCCTAGGTATGTCAAAGGTAAATATTTTTATATACATATGTCTTAAATTCTTGGTACCGAAAAGTTTGGATTGTTATATTTCTCAATGGCGGTATTACAAGCCCTTTGCAATATTATGACCTCAATGCTTATCTTCGAATACTACCACCGATTAAATGAGGTGCTGCACCGATTAATGCACCTACAATAAGGTAATCCTTCAATGAATAAAAGGTCACAGCTGCTGTAGAGGTAACGATGCGGCGGACCTACTGAAGGAAGATCGTGTACGCATCCAAAGGGACTAGAATCCATCATTCCCCTTACTCTTTAGCTTTATTCGATATGCACGGCACTGGGGGACTCAAATCCCTTATAGAATGTAGGCAGGCTAATGAAGCTCTACCGGCAATCAATAGTGATGTAACTAAAATGCTCCTGCGTCTGAACAAGCCCCAAATTCGGAACGTAACTAGTGCTTTATCTGGTCATGGTTTATTTAACAAATTATACAATTAAGATGATACTGATATCTGAGCGTGCATGAAGTACGAGGAATTGGCGGAACAGTACTGCTGAGTTTGAGTCACGATAGCCGAGTGGTTGGGTGGTCGAATTTCGAGACAAGAGAGTTCGATCCCCAGGCGGCAGGCTAGGCAGGTACCAATGGGTTTTTCAAAAACTTATGTACGAATCATATCGTTGGCTTGGACATAAAAGACGGCGACGGGCTCACCACGTTGTCCCGAAAATATCTTCGGTGAAAGGTGGGTCGAAGGGACTTAATTGTCTAGGCTAGACTTCTGTCAATCCCTGTTGAGAATTGCGTGAAGGTATTTATTTTATTTATTTTAGTACTGCTGATGTGCCCAACGGTCGCTGTGTACGCGACGCTCTGTGTAAGCTTTTCGGCTTGCTCAGTTCTCTCCTCGAGGTCATCGGTAAATTTAACGGGGAAGGGCAGGGTTGCCTCAAATAATCTAAGACATTTCTCTTCACACGCAAAATATGGGCATCGTGGCAGTCGTGGAGTTGCGAAAATCAGCCCGTCTAAAATTATCTAATCTATATTTTTAATTATTCATCATCATCGTCATAATGGCTTCTTAAAGTTCACTGCTGGATATAGAAACACTTCCGTTTGACATAATCGTCAAGCTTGATAAGGGACTTGGCAAATGTAATCTCTCGTTTACCATTAAGGCTCTACAGTCTTCCTGACGTTAAGTGACTACTGCTACCTATAACACCTGCAAACTGCAGGCAGAAATGGATAGAATTGTGATTCAAAGAGATATTATTACTAACTGCAACTACCGTGGACCAGTGGCGTACACACCGGTTTTCAGCGCGTGGCCAGTTCTGAGGTCCCGGGTTCGATTTCCGGACAGTTCAATATAGAAAACTTTTTCTACATTTTATCATGTTCGTTTGTGGTACGAAAGTACATTCGTTGTTTCTGATTTGTTTATTTATTTATATATTCTTTATTATACACCACAATTTAAGAAAAAGAACACAATGACAAGGAACTACAAAATGGTACAAAAGGCTGATTCCATAATACAAGCTTTAGCTGCTTATTTTGGAATCAGAGTAATGTTTGTTATATTGTCCCTATCTATGTATTTTCTATTATTTATTATCTTATCTTAACTACTAGTGTATGGTTCGGGGTACTAGGGTTGGGTCCTATCATTGTTAGAGCAAAAGTATTACTCTTGGGAATTACTTATTTACTCTTGGGAAGCCTATCCCTATAATAAGCCATGTACTATTACTGTACAATAGTCTAAGACTCATCGATACTATAACTCATGAAAAAAAAGCGCTAGGGAAGGATAGTCACTTGCCAGGTCGGCTATCTTGACTTATGTTTGTGGTCTTCTCTTGGGACAGCGCCGAGGGCGTTGGGATTTCTATACCCTGTTCATGAATATAAGCATGTCCTCGGGTTTACTACTTGCAATGTAAGTTTGGTATTTTATGGCTTGAAAGTTCAGGTAGTCCTTATTTTTTGAACCGCCTCTCTCTGCGCAGATCGGCCGAGTGAGGAGACCCCGTTCTGAAAGACCCAGTCGACTATCCTTCAAGCGGGCATCGTAGTCAGATCTTTATTAATGTTAAGAGGAGAACAGTGTAGCAAAGATTCGAATGTACTCTAGTAGGGACATATCTGGTTGCCTGAACAAGTTCTAAGTTTCACGTTGTCCCGAAAATATCTGCGACCCAGTTTTTTATATTGTATCTTCCATTACACATAGTAGAACAGTTTATAGTAAGTTGTTCCTGCGAACACAATTGACATTGAAGGAAGTAGTTATTAGATAAGTATTTTTGTTTCATTAAATTGAAAAAAAAAACGGAACATTTTGAAAGGCTATATGGATTTTTATAATATATGTAAAATTATGATTCCTTGTTTGTTTAATAATTTAGCATTTTTTACTTTTTATTTACCATGTTAAATTTACTATATTAAGAGAATTGAGAGAAATAAGGTAATGTTTTAAAATACCCCAATATAATAGGATTATATAAAAAAAATATCTTCACGCAATTCCCAATACAGGGGTAGACAGAGGTCAAGTCTAGACAATTAGACAAAAGATATTTTCGGGACAACGTGACAGGTGGTGAGCCCGTCGCCGCCTTTATGTCCAAGCCAACGATGTAATTCGTACATAGGTTTTTTTTTTTTAAAAAAACCCATTGGTACGAGCCTGCCACCTGGGGATCGAACTCGGGTCTCTCGACTCGAAATTCCAACCACCCAACAACTCGGCTATCGTGACTTATATCGTGACTTCGATATAATAGGATGATTATGTATAATCATTTATAAATTTTGATTATAAATATTGATTATAAATCTGATTAACAGTATTAATTACAAATTTTGCTCAAAAAGGGAATCCAATTTTCTCTTATAACATGTATGCAAGTGTTAAAGAAAAAAAAATATTATTATTGTATAAGATATTTGGGTTGAAGGTGAACGCTTATTCTGATATATGGTATCTACGTTAGCATGTTTATTATTATTTATTTAATCTTTATTTCTTACATGATTTTACTTATTCTTATTTTCGCCAAACTGTTTTAACAGTTGACGAAATAACCCAAGCATCAACCTTGTAAGCGTTTATAAACACCTACGCCTCTTGTCATTATAAAATTTACCAGGCAATCTTATGCATGTGTAAAATTTTTGAGATTTATACAATGTTTTATGTTTCAATAAACAAAAATATACTATATACTATACTATAAATCAATTATTAATTTCGATTTATTCCAAATAAACATAAAGCGTCACATATCAATATGGCATTGTAAGCTTCGTCATCCATGTACTAATTCTATAAATTACACTCCGCATTTTTCGTAAAAATTCCATCAATTTTCTAATCGTGAGTGTTTTTAGAGACTTCTGAAGAAAAAATGTTTAAAAACTGCTCGTTCTGGTTTACAGACGTATTACGGCATAACCATAACGGTAACCATCTTTGATCGATTAAGCGTGTATGACTCTGGTACAGCCAGTACGCGTGCAAAGCATGATGTTTATGGGAAATTGACCAAGAGTCCTTTGCCTTTCCAGTAGTTCAAAGAATAAAACTAACAATATTTAACACTTTTAATTTTACTACTATGCCCATAAGTGAGTGATTAAACAACCCAATCAAAGCTTTTGATATATTATAAATTACGGATTCTTTTATACCTTCATGCGGTCTTCCGATACTGGTGTAGGCAGAGGTCGAATTAAGTCCTTTCGGCACACTTCTCACCGAAACCTATTTAGGCAACGTGACTGGTGGTGAGCCCATCATTATAGTATCCAATGCTTATATATTTATTAAAAACTTGATAATTATAATTTATATTACAATTTTGTGCATATGTGTCTCATAAAAAGCCAATCCAAAGGTGAAAAAAAGCTCCGATATTTATATATTTAATAAAAACTAGACGATTAACAGTTTTATTAACAGTGTGTTGTTATCATGTGAGTAATGAGTGAGTCATAAAATAAACCAATGAACATTTCACATATAAGTAAAAACCTATGTGCGTAAATAATATTTTTTCATTAAATATGGAAAATATCTTCTATAACGAAGGTCGCCAATTACAAATACTATTTAATACAAAGAAGTCATTTATGTTTATTTATATATAAAATTTCCTATCGTGACTAGGACTTTCCTGATAGTCATGACAGCCGTGTTGGTTGCCGGGTCGGTTGATCGGATTTCAAGACAAGGGATCTGAGTTCAATCCACAGTTGCAGGATCGCACCTTTGGGTTTTTTCAAAAAAGTTATGTATGGCGTTGGCTTGGACATAAAGACGGCGATGGGCTCACCACCTGTCACGTTGTCCCGAAAATATCTTCGGAGGAAGGTGGGTTGAAGGGACTTACGTGTCTAGACTAGACCTCTGTCTACCCCAGTATTGGTATTAGCGTGAAGATATTTTTATTCTTTTTCCTTTTGTAAACTTTTGTTACTATTCTGTGATCTGATTGTGATCTTGTGGAACGTGATTATATATAATTTCTAAATGTACGCGTTTTATAAAAAAGTACGCGTCTCCCATAGGCCTCTCCCATATGGAGGATTTGCCATAATCGATTAAGCGCTTGGCAAGCGGATTGGCGATCGCAGTACCAGAACACTCCCACCTCAGACAATGCTGCCCGTCTTCGGTCTAAGATGATTATCCCGCCAGCCTTCGGTTGCCACAACGATATCAAGGCTGTTTCCCTTAGTAGCTTCTTACTACAACTACGGGAAGAAAGGGACTCTTCTGTCGCCATTACCTTGGAATATACGGCCTTGGAATATAAAACACTATCTAAATACAAAACATAAGATAAAATACAAACTATTCGGATTACATAAATTTGTATATACATAACTCATTTACCTAATAGATCCCCCATGTAGATAGAGGTTTAGACATTTGAGTTCTTTCGACCCACCTTTCACTAAAGTTTATCGGTGATAAGCCTATCGCGGCCCTGGTATCCAAGTTTGATCCTATGGATGTTTATACCCCATGGATGATTATACGTAAACATAGATACTTACGTAAAATCCATGAATCGAGTACCAACTAAAAATATATTCTATATTACCTCACTTTTGTATGATTAATTTAATATTTAAAAAAATTAAATTAATAAATGATAAACATTTCTTTAGTAATTTTTATGTCTGCTTTTGTAAAAGCAATATTTCTTGAGTCTAAAATGCAATCATCTTATATTTATCGTAAGCGTTTTCTATTATTATTGAAAGACCAAGAAACTAATTAGTGTCACTAATATTCAGTAAATTAAAACAAATGTTTTTTTACGTCTCAATATTAACACAATTTTTTTCCATGAGTGCTTTTGTATTAAAACATACTTAAAAATTTAAATATATGTATGAATCACTATACAATTTTTAACTATATTCAAAAAGTACTCAATTACTGTATAGCCGTATGGTATCGCCATAAAAATAAAGAATCTTCCCTGGAAAAGAAAAATGCAATTGGTAAACCGACAGATGGCGGGATAACCATTCAATTCAAATATATTTTATATCATACATACATTCATAACAATTCGAAAAATAATCGACAAAAAAACGGGTAACCATAGATGGGTAGCAGAGTTTAAATTGCAAGGTTTGGTATTGCGATCGCTAACCCGCATGTCAAGCGTGTTGAATAATGTAAAACCATCCGTACGGGAGAGGCTTATGTTCTTCAGTGTACTTTTAGAGTCGTTGTGATGATTATGATGTTAAATTACTTACTTCATATTGTTTTTTGGTTAAATTATCTTAGTAGTTAGCAATGTCTTTATGTTTACTTCTAACTACGAAATGATTGAGTGAAAAACAATTCCCGTAAAGTTGTAAAATTTAGCACACATTTTATTATGACACTATGGTGTTTTTGGCCTGAAACAATTGATCAATATTTTGTACACTTTTGTCATAACTATTAAGTTTTTTTTAACGCCCCAAGAATATCTGCATCAATCGAGGAGTGCGTCGCTCGAACTTGAATTTATTCTATTCCAGGAGCTTATTTGTGACAAAGCGACAGATGGTGAGCATCCAACCGTCTTAGCGCCTAAGCCTAATATAAATCGTACATAAGATTTGCCTCCACACTGGGGATCGGATTCAGTTCTCCGGATCCAAATTTTAATCAATAAACTATTCGGCTAGCATGTCTCAATTATATAATATAATATATCTTCACGCCATTCCCAATACAGGGGTTGACAGAGGTCTAGTCTAGACAATTAAGTTCCTTAGATACAATCTTCTTATATTTATCGTAAGCGTTTTCTATTATTATTGAAAGACCAAGAAACTAATTAAAGTCACTAATATTCAGTAAATTAAAACAAATGTTTTTTTACGTCTCAATATTAACACAATTTTTTTCCATGAGTGCTTTTGTATTAAAACATACTTAAAAATTTAAATATATGTATGAATCACTTTTACTATACAATTTTTACAATTACAATTTTTAACTATATTCAAAAAGTTTGTTCAATTACCGTATAGCCGTATGGTATCGCCATAAAAATAAAGAATCTTCCCTGGAAAAGAAAAATGCAATTGGTAAACCGACAGATGGCGGGATAACCATTCAATTCAAATATATTTTATATCATACATACATTCATAAAAATTCGAAAAATAATAGACAAAAAAACGGGTAACCATAGATGGGTAGCAGAGTTTAAATTGCAAGGTTTGGTACTGCGATCGCTAACCCGCATGTCAAGCGTGTTGAATAATGTAAAACCATCCGTACGGGAGAGGCTTATGTTCTTCAGTGTACTTTTAGAGTCGTTGTGATGATTATGATGTTAAATTACTTACTTCATATTGTTTTTTGGTTAAATTATCTTAGTAGTTAGCAATGTCTTTATGTTTACTTCTAACTACGAAATGATTGAGTGAAAAACAATTCCCGTAAAGTTGTAAAATTTAGCACACATTTTATTATGACACTATGGTGTTTTTGGCCTGAAACAATTGATCAATATTTTGTACACTTTTGTCATAACTATTAAGTTTTTTTTAACGCCCCAAGAATATCTGCATCAATCGAGGAGTGCGTCGCTCGAACTTGAATTTATTCTATTCCAGGAGCTTATTTGTGACAAAGCGACAGATGGTGAGCATCCAACCGTCTTAGCGCCTAAGCCTAATATAAATCGTACATAAGATTTGCCTCCACACTGGGGATCGGATTCAGTTCTCCGGATCCAAATTTTAATCAATAAACTATTCGGCTAGCATGTCTCAATTATATAATATAATATATCTTCACGCCATTCCCAATACAGGGGTTGACAGAGGTCTAGTCTAGACAATTAAGTTCCTTAGATACACCTTCTACCAAAGATATTTTGGGAAAACGTGACGGGTGGCAAGCCCAACGCCGTCTTTATGTTCAAGCCAACGATATGAATCGTATATAGGTTTTGAAAAAACCCATTGGTAGGAATCCTGCCACATGGGGATCGAACTCGGGTCTCTCGACTCGAATCCCGATCACCCAACCACTCGGCTATTGTGACTTTAATTCAATTGTATATTTTAAATACTGTGTGGAGTAATATTTAAAAAAACAGACATTGCAATAGATATATGTAAATACAACAAAACAAGACATAACATAAACAATAAATTAGTTAATCTGTAAACACCAAAGATTTTCCTGTAAACAATTATCAAGAAAAATCAAGATCAAGAAAAATCACGTAATTTCTATTGCGGCATTTAAGTAAAATTATGTAATATACGAGTACTTGATTTTACAATGTATGTTTTTTATACAGAGTAAGGAGGTAAATGTGTATGTCTATTTTAAGGGTCTCTTGACTCGAAATTCGACCACCCAACCACTCGGCTATCATGACTTATTGATGAATTTTTTTGTCTATGGTTTGATAAATTTTTATAAATACATATAAAATAGAGAGTCACTATAGCTAAGTGGTCGTGTGATTGGAATTCGAGTCAATAGACCCGACTCCAATCCCCAAGGCTCGTACCAATGGGTTTTATCCAAAAACTTATGTACGCTGTCGTACGACACGCGTGACAGGCACACCTGTCAGTTTGTCCTAAAAAAATGTCTTTGGTGAAAGGTGGGTCGAAAAGGCTTCATTGTGTAGACGTCTGTCTATACAATTAAGTTCTTTCGAAAAGCAGGTGGAATGCAAGAGGCCAACAGCCAGCCGACCATTTGGAGGTGGGACTCTTTAAGAATACCAATTATAGGTCGCGTTTTTTAAACCACGTAAACCAAGTAGTGTTTATATTGAGTCTTTGTCAATATCTTCGAAATATGTACAGAATCCACAGAAATATACAGGACAAAGTGTTTACTATTACATTAAAAATATTTTCTAAATGCCGTGACCTCTGAAAAATCCGGAACAAACCTTTTTTCCGGTAATTGAACTTGACATCTATCATTCGTGCGCTCGTTAAAATTACCTTTGTTCATTACTCTGTATTTCTTTTAAACTTTATAGCTTTCACCTTAAACTTAGGCAAGAACTTGCGTAATGGCCTGTAAAAGTCTACCGCAGTACTTCAGGCCTTTCTTGTTAAAATTTGCCATAATCATTACGAATGGTAAGGAGATTAAGAGTCCCAGAACCTTAGAAGTTACGACCCAACACCGCCCTTTTATTTCATTAAATTAAATTAGTTGTTTTTGCTACATGTACCTGTACATATGACGACCGATGATAGCTTAGTTGAAAGTGAAGACCGTAGAAGCTAAGGGTTTCGGGTGTAAATCCCGCAAGAGGCAAATATTAGTATGATGAATATGAATATTTATGTATAAACAAGATTTATGGATATGTATGTATTTATAAGGCACAGTTGTCTCCTTTTTTGTCGAAAAAAAATAAGAAAGACATACGTTCAGCAGTGAGCTCTTGATAGACTAAAAAAGAAGAATAAGCTGGCGGCTGAATTATTCGCTGATAAGCTGTCTTAATTGTGTATAAAAAATTGTAGGAGATCGCGCGGTTTTAATTAAGTGGGACAAGGAAAACTTGATTGGCGCGAAATTAAAATACAACTATTTTTACATTCAATGCGTTCTTGACCAGATTGGCATGAACTCAACAGTTTTAGTAAGATTCATCTAGAAATTTAAATCGTTAAAAATTTCCAAAATTTTACGTACAATTCTTATGCATGGAAAATATGCTGAGAAACATAGACAATATGTAAATAAAGTACTGGTACGTACTTTGACAAAGACTATGAGACTTCAAAGAGTAACCTTTGCTTATTATTCCGTGAAAAAAATCTTCTTTTTTTACTTTTGTTTCTACGAAATAGTCTTTATTCCACTCTTATCTACTTACAGCCAGTTACTACAGATTGTTTTTCTAGGACGCTAACTTATTATATATCGGAAATTACATTCTTAACTGAATTCTGTCATCATCAGATCTGTAGTTGTGACCTGTAGGATCAACGGGAAGTATGCCCTTTCAAACAATAAAAAAACATTGCAGGTTTACATATAACAGAGTTAAGAGGTACTAACCATTAAAAAAAGAGCATATAATAAAATTGAGAAAAAAAAAGGCTTTTTTAATGTCGGTTAAAAATAAAATGCTTATCCTATGATGTATTACGAATTTATCCTTTATACATTTACGTCACTTATATATAAGATTATCTCGTTGATAGCAGAGAAAATATACTACGCTAACTCAAATAGAAGTTAAAAACAACAGGTATTTGACATGTATGCAAAGATGTCCTAAGGGCAACATTATATTTAAGTTTTGTGTCAAAACTATCAATTGTTTGTAAACTTCTCGCGATTTAATTCCAGTGACTGTGTAAATGAGTTATAAAAAAATCAACGAACTGAGTTCAACAGGTCTGAAAGTAATTGACGATAATGATGACAAAATATGAAACAATGTACGGAAGAATATTGACATTACTAACTACGATATAATATAAAGGGCTTAGTTGTCTGCCTAATGACGTTTACATAAATTACACAAACATTTCGTAAGTAAAGACAGTTGTCTTCTCATAGGCAAAAAATCCATCCATTCATCCATAAACTCCGCAGTAATTTTTTGTTCATTTATATTGTTTATTGAAAACCGTACATCGACTTCTCTCTTCTATGATCGATGCCGGTAAATTTCCGTCTAATTATAGGACATGAGCTACTGTTATTTGTCGTTGAAAACGTCAATCGATTTTTTTTTTATTTAATCAAACTATGGGACTATGGAAAAAGACGCACGTCACTGTCAAACAACTTAATCTAATAGTTAGTGGTTATTGCAGCTTTTGGATATCCTCCTAACTGAAACTAAGCGTTTTTAACATCGAAGAAAAAGTCACGACAGCCGAGTGGTTGGGAGGTCGGAATTTCGAGTCAAAAGACCCGAGGCCGATCCCCAGCTGGCAGTCCTACCAATGGGTTTTTCAAAAACTTATAGACTAGACATAAAGACGGCGACGGGCTCACTACCTGTCACGTTGTCCCGAAAATATCTTCGGTGGAAGGTGGTTTAAAGAGACATAATCATCTAGACTACACCTCTGTCTTCCCCTATATTGGGAATTGAGTGAAAATATTTATTTATTATTATAGGTAAAAAAACATTTATTAATAATACAAACAAGGTTAACTTGAATGTTTTATATATTTAATTGTAATCTCCGCAGCCTGGTAAAAAGGTAAAAACTGAAAAGGCAAGGTAAAAACTGTAGATTCCTGTACTGTATGACTTTTAAACAAGTTAATAAGAAGTAAGATAATGAGGTCCGTGAACTATATTTATAATACGGTTGCTATGTTCGAATTGTTACAGTTACATTATTATTCTACGGTTAAAATATTTAATAAAACATTCGAAAGGTCAATTATTTTTAACGCATTTATTGTAAAAAAAGGTGTTTTAGGCTTTTCTTGCATTCGAACCAGTATTGTAGTTTGTCGGAACAGTTAATAAATACAATAAATACATATATAGACAGGTGAAAATCACATACACTACACAAATTTCAAAGTAAGTAGCTAAAGTACTTGAGTTATGGAATCGGAAACTGCGAAGGTACCAACAACACACAGATCCGAGACAAATGTAGAAAAAGTGGTTTTCTAAATCCATCCGAGAATCGAACCCATTGGGCCTTAGAGATGGCGACAACATGAAAAACTATGTGTATGCCACTCTTTCTATATCTATACATTTCTATGTATATATTATGATAAACAAATGAGGAAAAGTAAATATTTTTTTATCGAGAAATTTATTTACGTGCAAATGTGAAAACGTCCTTAAAGTCCACTGCTCGACTTAGGCCTCTCCCACAAGAGAGACCTATAATCGCCACGCTTGGCATGTGGATTTGCGATCGCAGTACCAGACACGTTGCACTTGTATGGTGGCCCTAGACTCTGGTACCCGCCAAAAGGCTGATGAATTTTAGTCTGGTATTTAGGAGATAGTAATCAGTAGCAAGTTGCATTTTAATGGCTTGTTACAGCAATTCCTATGTATGACTTTTAATCAACTTAGGAAAAAGTAAGGTAATGAAATTTAACAAGGTTATTAAACTGTATTGGTTTGTTTGTTTCGATAGTTACAATTACATTTAATATATTATATGGGAAGGTCAAGCGTACGCTGCATATAATGTTACTCATTAATGCTATATATTTACATAACCCATTACCAAACCGGCAGGTTGTCTGATGTAATAACTGTACATCTAATGATTCACAAAGAAAAGAGGAAAACTAAGTATATTTTCATCCCCCTATTGAACATAGGCGACGCCATTCTGCTGAACATTCGACGACCTTTCAGTCGCCAGTTTTAAAGTCCCGGATTCGATTGCTGGTCGGGTCAATGTAGAAATCACTTTTTCTACATTTTCTCGCGTCTGAATGTTTGTGGTACCTTTGTTATTTCTGATTCTATAGAACAGTTGCTTAAGTTATTTACTTTGGGATCAGAGCAATATATGTGATGATATCCCTATCTATGTATGCATTAATTTATGTACCTTATTATTTACTTTTTTAAACAACTATAGATATTCACGGTTGTACACGGCCTATCCTGTAAGGACAGGCTATAATTGCTACGGTTTGCAATCAGATCGGCGATCGGAGTACCAAACCCCGCACTTTGGACGCTGATGCCCCTAATGTCTAACGGTATGATGAATCTAACTGTAGTCTATGTTTTTTTAAACATTTGCCCTTGATCGCCTCTGATGCCACCCACGAGAAAGAAGGTAGTGGAATGTTCTTACGCCGATACACTAAGAAAAAATATTCATACGATTAAAATAACTTCACGCAATTCCCAATACAGGGGTAGACAGAGGTCTAGTCTAGACATTTAAGTCCCTTCGACCCACCTTCCACCGAAGATATTTTCGGGACAACGTGACAGGTGGTGAACCCGTCGCCGTCTTTATGTCCAAGGCAATGATAACTCGACTCGAAATTCCGACCACCCAACCACTCGGCTATCGTGATCTTTTTTTAAAATAACTGTTACTTAAAAACGATGAAACTAAAAAACAACACTAACAAGTGACTATATGATATACGCCATGAGTGTTAAAATTTTATCGCCAAACATCCAGAACTATCTTATTTTCTCTAAAATCGTGTATAAACTACACTCTTTTCAAGACCGTTAAGAATGTGAAGAAGTATTATAAACAAAAGTAAATATTCAATGAAATATATAATCAATGAAATATATTTGTCAATAAATATACGTGTTAAGTGTAAATAGTACCATCACTTAATGGAGGTTTGACCGCTTAGCTATGCAGTCATGAGTATGTGTAAATATAATGTTATCCATTATCTTTGGAGCCACCATAAAGCGTGGGAAAACAGGGACAGAGTATATTATTATTAAGAGACGTGGTGTAGAGTACATTATTAAGAGATGTAGTAATGCACACAAAAAAAACGATCTTTTGTTCTATATTTGTCTAGATAGGTTTTACATCTATTTACATACAAAAAAAATTAAAACATTTCCTAATTAAAATTAGTTAAAGCAAGGGACAATAACACATACATTGCTCTGATCCCGTGGTAAGTAGCTAAAGCACTTGCGTTATGGATACAGCGAAGGTACCACAAACACAAGACAACGTAGAAAAATCGTTTTCCACAATGACCCGTTTGGGAATAAAACCCGGGACCTCAGAGCCGGGGAGATCATGAAAACCGGTGGGTACGCCACTCTTCCACGAAGTCGTCACGGCGTGGATTTGTCTATTTTTATCACCAAGCAAAGTGTGGTCACTCGGATATTATGTTAATCTTTGATCGTACTTTTACAGTATGTTTTTTATTAATTTCATAAAAAATAAAGATTAAGCGACCATTTACTAATAGAAATTGAAAATATATTTTTGAAAGTTTTCCATCTAGTGTATTTTGGCGGGAAATTTCTCTCTGATATATTGATGTAAAAGTAAACATCTGCATGGAAAACTGTCATTCTAAATTCAAAAAAATTTATGAGATTAAGTATTCAATACATGCGTCAAATATTAATGCCATAAAAAATTTGTGATTTTCGAGTAAAGGTATAAGTTTTAAAAAATTATTAACGTATTTATATTAAAAAACGTAATATCAAGGCCGCCCGAAGAAGACCAATGAGGTAACGATGGGTTAAAATCAATTGTGAAAGACAATCTTTACTAAACAAGCTTATTGTTTGCCATTACTTGCAATATTGACACATTTGCACCAAATTAGTAAAATTTTATATATTTCAACTATCAAGTTTTCTTAAGTTCGTTAACCTTGATTGTTAAATTCATTGGTAATTTAATTTAAAATAATGCTTTTATATTTATGTATGAAGATTATCTTTGCGACTAAATTTCCGCATGCGGATTCTCCCGCATTGTCTACTACAATGGTATTTATTAAAATAAATCTTTTTTAGAGACCGTCGAGAGGGTATGACCAACTCCTACAAATCTAATCATTGCCGAATGTGAAATCACGTTATTTTCTAGAATACTGTTGTGTGATATCGATATCAGAATGTACCACTCCCTTTCTTTCTGTGGGTTGCCATAAGCAGTAACTAAGAGAAAAACCTTGAAAATACCATGGGATACCGACAGATAGCGGGATAGCCCTGTCGAAAATATCAAACCAAAATACAGCAGACTAGTGACGAGCGACGGCGTTCAAGGTGTAAAGTTTAGTAGTGTGATATTGCGCTCGCCAACCAGCTTGCCAAGCGTGCAGAACAGCAAATCGTTCTTACGTGAGAGGTCTATGACCTGCAATGGACATTTACATGCCGTTTTAGTAATAGTAGTTGAAATAGTCCTAAAAATCATTCGCGTAGTATATGTCTTTTAATGAAAATATATAAAATGTATACTTTGAGACTTATTATTACTTTGAAAGTAAGAAAGTGACTCCCAGTGAGTGTCACGAGAGCCCAGTGGTTGTGTGATCGGAATTCGAGTTAAGAGACCCAAGTTCCCGAGTACCAGTAAGTTTTTTCTAAAAACTACGTACCATTTATATCGTTGGCTTGGACAAAAAGATGGCGACGGCCTCACCACCTGTCACATTATCCCAAAAATGTCTTCGGTGGAAGGTGGGGTCGATATTTTTTATTGTTTACGTTTTCACAACTTCACGATGATAATTTAAATATACATAGACACATAAACATTAATTTGTACTTAAGTACAAACATAACTGGCGGTATTGGAACCCGCAACCTTTAGCTACGAAGGCAGGGGCATTATCAACTTGGCTATCGGCTCGTCTGTTACATTCGTATTACAATAATTTAATAAAAAAATATATTATTATGGTCTTTCAAGAATGATAACTACACATCCACGTTGATGAGTTTTCGTTGAATATTTTACGAAGAATAGAAGGTTATAAGGCATCTATTATTATGTTACGTATTATATGTAGAGCATCTTGAATATTAATGCAAGTTTACAAACTTATATTACTTAAAATAGTTCTTTAGACTGTATAATTTAAAAAAAATCACTTGATGTCGTGAACTAGATTAATAGTAAAGTTAAAAATTAAATGAAATTTTAAAATTTTTAAATGCACAAAAAAATTATTATCATTTTTCTTTTAATTTAATTCATCAATTATATAACCAACAACTATTAAAATCATCAAACCTTGAGCCCATTATCACTATATCTGTTAAAAATAAATACGGAATTAAAGAACTATCGTTAATGAAGATTCATTACCAAGTAATTCATATTTTAATAATGTATAAATTTAAAGATTTTCAATCGCCATAAAAATTTTAATTTTTTTTCAACGACGCCGGCAAAGACAGCCGTAAAGATTAGTACACTAAATCAATGTTTTAAAAAATGACTTTATGATTTTTAATTCTACAAATTAAATAACTCAAAGTTTTTATTATTCTTCGAAAAGAAAACAAAAAAAAATTATGTCAATCTGACTATTAACCTTTACATTATAACATGTGCATCATAATTTTTTCATTTGCAAACAAAAGACATATAATTTGTTATTTAATTTATATAGGCACAATAAATTTTTACATTACAAAATTAAATAAATGTTAATATTACATGTACATTAATATGAATAATTAATAAAATATTATGACATTGAATTTAACTTACTCGTACAATTCGACTCCAAGAGTTTTTAAACTAAAAAGAACCGTGTGGATCGATTACAACCAGAAATATAGAGAATGAAAGCAAATAAAACATAAGAAATGCATAGAATGAAATGTACTTTGTACAAGCATATCTTAGAAGGTCAAAAGTTCTGTCTTCTGAAAAGTTGAATCTTTCAATACGGACAGATGTGAAATCTGTCAACCATCTACATTTATGTGTGTAATGTATATTAATTGATATATCCCTTCATCTACATGGAACCAACAACAGAACTGGTGTGGCTTGTGAAGCGGCTGAAAAAGCTAAAATATGCAAATATAGGGGTCTTGGCTTCGAATATGATTTTGTCCCATTCGGTGTCGAGAACCTTGGTCCGTGAGGTCCTAACGCTATGGGGCTTTTTAAGGAAATAGTAAAAACTTTATCCGACATCACAGGAGACCGAAAAGCTGGCAGCTACCTCGGAGCTACTGGGGAGAACGCTGCCAGTATCTTCGGAACCTTGCCTAAAGTGATTCCTCTTAATAATATATTTTACTTATTACATTATGTTTTTCATAGTACGATAGCCGAGTGTTTGGGCGGTCGGAATTTCGAATTAAGAGACCCGAGTTCCATTCTCAGGTGGCAGGCTCATGCCAATGGGTTTTTCAAAAACTTAGGTATGAATTATATCGTTGGCTTGGACATAAAGACGGCGACTGGCTCACCACCTGTCACGAAAACATCTTTGGTGGAAGGTTGGTCAAAGAAACTTTATTGTCTAGACTAGACCTTTGTCTACCCCTGTACTAGGAATTGTATTGGGAATTGCGTGAAGATATTTATTTATTTATAACATCGTCTGATGTTAAGATTCGACCCATGGTGAACGTAGCGAAATACTCCTATTATTCGCATATTAAGATGGCGTCGGGTTAATCACTTGTCACGTTCTCCCAAAAATTATATCCCGTGAAATAAAAATTGCTCATAATACTGTCTACTACAGTTTAATGAAAAACTACATGTTTATGGTACGGATTTTGTCTTTCCAATGAAATGAGTTTCGAGTTTCGGTATACATCTTCAAAATAAAAAAAATAAGAAAAAAAATCTTTTGACGACTACCTAATAAACAGGTGAGCAGAGGTTTTATGCTTTCAAGCCACATTTCACTTGACCGTTTACTTAACTGATTGGGGTGCCTAACAAAGTCTCAACGTCTATTCAAATCAAAGTATCTGGCATCTAAAACTATATAGAAATGGTATATTCTTCTGGGTATCGAACTTGAGGCTCCTAATACGAATTCAAATTGTTTAACTGTCTGCGGTGCTTTCTTTTTTTTTTAATAATAATTCAAAATAAATGAAAATTTATGCGACCGTTCGACTCTTAAACAGTCTAACTCTTACTATAAAAGCATAGATTATATTACTTTTAATTTGAAAATAAAATGTTAGGTACAATGTATGTAATAAATCAAAATTTAAATTAGAGGCGTTAAATTCTATAAATATTATTTTTATATCTTTCATTTATCATGTTCAAGGAAGAGATTTAAATTTAATTTACGTCTATGAATGTGTTTTAAGAGTCGATAAGTAAACGCGAAAATGATTTATTTGTTCACTGGACGGTGTCAGCTTGACAAACTGATAATGATTTAAAATAAATTTATTTTACACAGTTTAAAAATTAAAAATAATAAACATGTATTCTAAAATAATATTCCACTTTCCAAAAATCATTAGAGAAATAGCTTATAGCGAATAAAATAAATTTACAATATTTTAATAATAATACAAAGAAACGCTACTATCCTACGGGAATAGAGCTGATAATTTTGGTTATATTTTGTATTTACTATCACAGTTATGAACATTGCAACCATTGCAGATTCGAATTTATCTAAAGATATAAATTAAATTACTAATAAGCTCTATATAATATATATTAAACATCATCTAATTAAATCACCCAAACTCACCTGTCAATTCTAAAGCATTCCCCGCTGCTAAAATCACAAACAGGAACCACTTTACACCCATCACTGTAACTTAGCATTCAGCGTTAAGGACCACGTAACACTGAGTAAGCAAATGCAGAACCGTGCCGCCAGCCTCACAATATATACGTAAAATTAAAACTTACGCGTAAACTAGTTCGAACTTTTAAGTTAACGCTTAAAAATATATTAATTCGGCTTCAGTCGTACGAGGGCTGAGTTCTGTTGATAACGAGATCGCGTATCAACTGTAAGGTTGCGAACTCATCACAAAAGCGTTCAGTAGAATGATAGGAATTTTATTCTACTATAATTAAGCGCTTCTTCAAGGATCACTTTGAATAAACATTGACTGAGTGATTCAATTAGATTGCACTATAAAATATACGCAATTACATTGACATAGTCTTTCCCAGAATATAAAACATTGATTACTAGTAACTACTATCTGAACTAATATCTACTAGAAGAAATATCTGAGTTTTGTTCGGTTTATTAGGTCCTATTGCAAACGGAAGAATTCAATATAATTTTGTTTGTGGATTAATTACGTTACGTTTTTAATAAGTTAAGTTTTGTACTCGTAGTTATACATGTATAAAACTTAACTTATTAAAAACGTGCAAGAAGAATTAAAAACTGAACGAAAAGGAAAATAAAAGAAAATGAAATCGGAATTTGAGTCAAAGGACCCGACATCGATCCTCTGGTACCAATGGTTTTTTTTCCAAAACTTATGAATGATTTATATCGTTGGATTTAAAATGAAGATGGCGACAGGCTTACAATCTGTCACGTTGCCCAAAAAATTTCTTCGTTGAAAGGTAGGTCGAATGAACTTAATTGTCTAGACCTTTGTCTAGCCCAGTATTAGAATAGGAGTGAAGATATCGTAGTGACATCTGGAACCTTAGGCACTGCTCCCGTCATCGATCTAATTCATTTTAATCTGGTATACTCGGTTATTATACCATCTGTCGGAAACCATTATAGTATTGTAGACATTTTCAATATTCTAAATCCGTTACCACACGGCGTTTATAAAGTTGTACTATGTTAATAATAATTTTTATCATTTTGAATAGTCACTTGAATAGTCACTATAGCCGAATGGTGGGGTGGTCGGAATTTCGAGTCAAGGCACCCGAGTTCGATCCCCAGATGGCAGGCACGCATCAACGTGTTTTTCAAAAACTTATGTACGTATTATATTGTTGGCTTGGATATAAAGTTGGCGACGGGCTCACCACCTGTCACGATGTTTAGAAGATATCTTCGGTGAAAAGTGGTTCAAAGGGACTTAATTGTCTAGACTAGAATTGCATGGAATTATTTATATTATTTATTTTTATAATTTTCTAATTTTGTGCACGATGTTTCCTTTCAATGCCGAGTTAGTGGTAGGTTTTGCACCCAAAAATTGCTATTAACATTTTTTGAGGCGCCGGCCGGGGATTGAACCTGGATCAGTCTCGGACTATATGTATATGAGCAGCACTGAATATTCAAGACCAACTGCACCACTTGCCGGCAATGTTGGTTCTGTTATACAAATTATAGCCCCGAGTCGATCCAGCTTAGTGCAGAGGGGAAAGAAAGTTCCAAGTCTGCCACATCCCAGGCCATCATGCAAGCTTATCGCCGTGATCGTTTCTGTATGTGCCTGCTTACGTGTCTCTCCAAGTGGTCAAAACTAATCTTCTCTCACTATAAATATATAATATAAATAAAATATACTCGAGAGCAGTGAATGCGGGTCACCCAAATAAACCTATAAATCTTGCAAACAAAGAATGGTGGCAAAGACGGTATTTAATAGACAACATAACCCTTTAGCGTAGGCTACTTTTTCTTCTAAGCATGCCTCTTTGAATTTTTCCCCTGTCCCCTGGTCCGTCGAAATTTGTTCTCTTCAAGAGCACAAATTTGATTCATCGGAGAATATATCTTTCGACCATGTACATCTTCAATAGTACAATTTATACTTTTCTGGGCATATCTTAGTCTTTAATTACGATCACCACGCTCCAGTTTAGGGCCATTTGCAGGTCTCAGTGGTTTCAAGTTAGCTTCAGCAAGTAGTCATCTTACTGTACACGCGCTTGGGTGACTTCCTCCGAGGCATCGAAACTGATTTGTAAGTTCAGTTCCTGTGAGACAGCGATTGCGAAGCATGGTGTTCACCAAATATCGATCTTCTCGTGCTGTGGTACACCTAGTTCTGCCTGTTCCTGGTCTACGTAGGCTGGGGCCAGTTTCCTCGTAATATCGGAGAACTCTTTGTACTGTTGACAGCGACACACCGACAGTCCTAGCTGACTCCGGCCGGTTTCCAGCATTGTGAGGATTCTAGTGCATTCTTCAGTTGTGAGTGACATGAATACTGGTTGAATAGTAAATATTGAACACTATCAATATGTTTATGTACCTTTTCAATGACAGATTAGAAACAAAAGCAAAATCAAATGCAGTAATTTCATCGTTCCATCTCCATCTTTCAAATTTGTTTTTTTATTACATAACCATGCAGTAACTAAGAAGTTTTAATACCTTAATTTAAGGAGTATTTAGTTGTCTACTAAACACTATTTATTTCATTTTTAGTTTCCGAGATTTTTTAAGTGACGCGCATTCATTGTTCTCTAGTGTATTATTCTCAACGTATATTCTAACCATTGTTTTTATTTATTTTATTATTTATTTATTAATTTTTATTATTATTTTCATTATTATTTTTTACAAATTTTAAAATTGTAATCACAAAACTTTGAAATTTCAAAATCTGTCGCGGAAATATTTTGCACTAATCTGTGACCTTGGAAATATATAAAACCTTATATATTTCCTATAATAAACTAGTGCTCTTTTTCTCTTCGATCCAGGTGATATTTGCTACTTCATTATTTGTATATGGGGTCAATATGCGAAATATTTTATAAAACATTTTTTTTAATTATAAAATATTAATGAGGTTTAGATTGAACTAACTGATAGACCGCAGGGAGAACGAAGTCCACCCTGTAAACTAGGTGATAAGAATGTGCCATGCCTGGGGATTTTCAATTGGACTGGCAACTGGATTTCCCAGGTTACACGGTGTCCCTTTAAACCTGAACTAGTGTTCTGCGGCATTATAATGCAAAACAATTCAGGGTTCCGTAAAAAAATTCTTAATGTTCTTTAAGGAATTTCACGCCTATGTACGAATTATATTGTTGATTTGGACATAAAGTTGGCGACGGGCTCACCACCTGTCACGTTGTCTAGAAAATATCTTCGGTGGAAGGTGGGTCAAAGGGACTTAATTGTCTAGACTAGACCTCTGTCTACCCTTGTATTGGGAATTGCGTGAAGATATTTATTTATTTGTTTATTACGCCATTCCCAATACTGGGATAGACATAGAACTTTCTAGACCATTAAGTCCTTTCGACCCACCTTCCACCGAAGACATTTTTGGGACAACGTGACAGGTTGTGAGCCTGTCGGCTTCTTTATATCCTTCTTCAAAGATGAAATAAAACGGTAGTTACTTTAGTCATGCTTATTATGAAATATTTGTTTTGTTCGCTGCTTCGCTCGCGTTGATGTCTTCAATTTAACGTCAAAGTCATAATCAATTAGTGTTTGATGTTTATAGTGCTATTAAGATTAAATAATTTAGTGTCTAGGTGTCATAGTATAACTTTTTATTGATGTAAGATTTTAAAAATAATTGTAGTTGTTTATGCGTAAAAGAGTAAGATATAAAACTCAATTTAGCATTGATAATATTAAGTTGAAATAAATTAAAATTCACCATAACTTATGCCACTGTTAATAAATAGTGGAATACGTAAAGTGAATTTTAGTTTATTTAAAAATGTTCCAAGAGACCACAATCTTTAGTATTCAATGTTAAGTTGGGTCTTCTCAAGCACTGTTTAAGGAAATTAACACGACCTTGATATTTTCCATGAAGCATTTGCATAGTAATCTACCACTCCTCTTCGTCCCGTTGTTGCCATAAGAAGCTACTAAGGCAAATCGCCATTAAATTTAAAATAGTTACAGATGGTGGAATAAAGATATAGAAAAAGCTAGAAAAAAAAACATTATTATTTAGTTACTCGAAAAACTGTGGTATTTTTGAGTAACTAAATTAAAAACAATAATCATATCGGTGACGGGCAGCAGCCTTCAAGCTGACCTTTCTTCTGGTACATGGTCCACCGTCTAAAATTTTCAAAAAAAAAAATTAAATATTTTCACGCAATTCCCCATACGGGAGTAGACAGAGGTCTAGTCTAAACAATTAAGTCCCTTCGTCCCACCTCCACCAACGTGACAGGTGGTGAGCCAATCGCCGTCTTTATGTCCAAGCCAACGATATAATTCGAACATTAGTTTTTGAAAAACTCATTGGTACGAGCCTGCCACCTGGGGATCAAACTTGGGTCTCTTGACTCGAAATTCCGACCACTCAACCTCTCGGCTATCGTTACCGTTCTTAACTTGTTAATAAACAATTCATATTAATTATGTACAGTGAACATATATTTAATTCCATTGGGGCTTTACTTTTACGTCAGAGTCTTACACGGAATATATAAATAGTGCAATAACCACCGACTGCTTATATCGTTTTGTATAGAGTACATGTTTATTAAAATTAGACTGAAAGAATTTTAAGCGTTTATATTCTTAAAGTAAGATACGGCTTAGCTGTTACATATTTGTACTTTGTTCATACATACATACATTATTCTTTATGTACACATTAGAAGAGAACATATACAATAAAATTTACCAACTTTTGAACCACACGGGGTTCAAGAAATTTGAAGCGTTCACAGAGATAGAGTGGAGCATGAGGGTTAAGTAGGTCGTACATGTAGGTCGCGACGTTTTCGGAAAGAAAGCCAATTCAACTTTGTCCTAAACCTCGTTTCTGCGTGGTCAAACTTATAGAGACCAAAAACACAACGTATACATAAATTTTGAAGACTTTCGAGTTTGTTTAGTGATTCTTCCGTGTCGTTTAGAAAACAAATATCTGCATAGTCGATATGAGGAAGGAGAAAAGTTAGGGAATTGCAGGTTATAAGTAGACTTCTACATGTGCAATAATTAATTACCTTTTCTATTTTATAATAATGAATATGCAATATTATATTGTAAGTATGCGACAGGCTCACCGCCTGTCACGTTTTCCGAAAAAATATCTTCGATGGAAGGTTAGTCGAAAGTACTTAACTTTTTAAACCTCTGTCTACCCTCGTATGGGGAATGGCGTGATTTTTTTAAATTATATAATTTTATATGTTCACATATTCCCTGCACTGATTTAGCCAATAAGACTGTTATCAAACTTCCAATACTATATATAATACTACTAATACTTTCTACTCATCCTTCAACGGAGCTTATTTTGGAGAATATGATAGGTAATGTGCAAATCAAATCAAATCAAATCTAATCATTTATTTATCGATATAAGAATGTACATTCGTTTATCGATAGTAATTTTTAATCTACCACCGTTTCGTAATGAGGTTCCTCTAACGGAGAAGAAACAGGCGAAAGAAACTCCGTAGGTATCCTCTTTTTTGGTCAATATTTTTTTCCAATATAATGTATTATACAATCACCTCATTCCCAGGGGTTACTGTCATAAATATATTCATTTATATTATAATAAACCTTTTTACAAAGTTTTTATTTAATAAATTTCTTAAACCTGTTAATAGACAGGCTTTGCACATTTACCGGGATTTTGTTGTAGAAGCGTATACACCGCCCTATGAACGAGTTACTTACTCTATGGAGTCTAGTAACCGCTGTTACAAGCTTGTGTTTGTTCCTAGTATTTACATTATGCACATCAGAAGTGCAAATAGGCTTACACAGAAAATATAATGCCATTGCCAAAACAAAACAGGGGTAGGCAGAGGTCTAGTCAAGACAGTAAAGTCCCTTCGACCCACCTTCCACCGAAGAAATTTTTGGGACAACGTGACAGGTGGTGAGCCTGTAGACGTTTTTATGTCTAAGCCAATGATATGAATAGTACATAGGTTTTGAAAAAACCCTTTGGTACGAGCCTGCTACTTGGGGATCGAACTCGGGTCTCTCGACTCGAATTCCGATCACCCAACCACTCGGCATCGTAGCTTTTTTTATTTTATTTAAGAAAATATTGAGAAAATATAAAATACGAATCAATTACTATTATTGGATGCACTAGCGCCGTCACATGTTTCTGGGACTGCACGCAAAGAAGAATTTGCAGCAGCAACGGTGGAACATATGAAATGCCGCAGATATGCAGCGCGCTGAAGCAGAATGCTTTACTGCTTCAGCGCGCTGTTCTTTACAGCTCTTACAGCTATATTGGTTACCTTAGTTCTGCTGCGGATGTTATTCCTTACGGATTCTGTTTATATAGTATGTATAAATATCTTCACACAATTCCCAATACAGGGGTAGACAGAGGTCTAGTCTAGACAATTAAGTCCCTTCGATCCACCTTCCACCGAAGATATTTTCGGGACAACGTGACAGGTGGTGAGGCCGTTGACAGGTGGTGAGCCCGTAATATGTATGCAGAATATATTCTGTCTATACAACGTGGCAATTCCGCAAATTTATTGGCTACTCTGCCCACAGAAGGTAACGATTTAGCGGACATTTTTTACCTCATGTAAATATATATTATACATTTGTAAATATCTGTTTCAATTTGTAATTTTAGATATTAATTTAGCTTAATTAATTTACCTTATTTGAATTAAAAAAAATTTGAGGAAAATAGCTCATACAAAGTTGAAGGCAGTTCGTAATCCTCCACCGTGTTTCATTAGGAAGTGCAATGCGCTATAAATTTTATTACTCATTGAAATTTGTATGACCGACCAAGGTTGACTTTAATTTCTTGGTCGCGCCACTAGGTCAAATATTCGTAAACGCGTGTAAGAGATGTTTCCGCAAGGTGAAATGGATAAATATCAGGTGACATTAGCTGGTCGGTTACTACAAGTTCGTAATTTCTTATCTGATGACATTATTATTAATAAAACACTTGGTGAATATAATTCAAGAGCTGTTATATATTTTGTTAAGACAAATCGGCTGCCGGAGTTTGCTGGAGATGGCCTTAGCAATTTCTTTTACATAATTTTTAATAAACTCCGTACAGAAATGGCGTATTTATCGTTCTTCAAAGTGTCAACAGCTATAATTTTCCGTACGAGTCACAGTAGAAAATCACTTTTTATACATTGTCTCGAGTCTGGGTGTATATGGTACCTTCGTTATGTCTGTTTCGATAACACAAGCACCTTAGCTACTGGCTTTGGGATCAGAGCAATATACGAGTAGATGAGGTTGTCCCTATCTATGATCTTATTATTATTTATTATTAAGGATAAAAAAGTAAATAATTCTTTTTTGTAAAACACGAACTTGAAGATAAGTAAATAAAAAAAACACGTTAGGGTTGCCGTGTGGGAAGGGTATGTTTGCTGTGTGAGTGTGTGTGTGTGTGTGTGTGTGTGTTTGTGTGTGTGTGTGTGTTTACTAAACGAAATTAAATCTTTCCGTGCATTTATTTTTAAGTCACGATAACCGAGTGGTTGGGTGGTCGGAATTTCGAGTCAAGAGACCCGAGTTATAGATCCCCAAGTGGCAGGCTCGTACCAATGGGTTTTTCAAAAAACTTATGTTCGAATTATATCGTTGGCTTGGACATAAAGACGGCGACGGGCTCACCACTTTTTAAGTTATCCCAAATATATCTTCGGTGGAAGGTGTGTCAAACGGACTTAATTGTCTAGACTAGACCCCTGTCCTGCCCCTGTATTGGGAATTGTGTGAAGATATTAATTTATTTACATTATTGTTTTTATGTATTTATTTTATTTTAACATATTTTTAGTTACTTTAACGACCACCGTAGAAAAGTTTCCTACATACCGATTTTTAAGGCACCTCCAGCTCTGAGGTCGTTGGTTCGATTAATGCAGAAAATCACTTTTTCAGTCTCGGGTCTGGGTATTTGTGGTACTTTTTTGTATTCGATTCCATAATATATGGGTCTTAGCTTCTTACTTTGGGATCAGGGCAATGTAATAATAATAATAATAAACTTTATTGTACACCAAATGAGAAAAAAAATATAACACAAAACATAAGTATCAAAAATTGGATAACAAAAGGCGACCTTATTGCTATATAGCAATTTCTTCCAGACAACCTCAGGAATATACTACAAAGAGAAATAATTAACGGGTAGGATGTACATGAAAGCAAGGAATAGATAACGACGAAACGAAGTAATAAAAAAAACATACCTTTTATGTAATATTGTCCTCTTTCGAATTTAAATTTATTGGAACAAAGTTCCTTATGGGACGATGCGGAGGGGGACCTTAACCGGGAAAAAACGTCCGTAACGTAAGAATTTTATTATTTATGTATAGTATTTGTATGATGGCTACAAAGTGTCTTATATATAGTATACGTGATGACGCTTATTATTATTTAAAATCATTGTAAATAAAATGAAATTTAAAACTTTGTAAAGTAGTTTTTTTTTATTTTTATCAATAAATAAGTCGCGATAGCCGAGTGATTGGATGGTTGGAATTTCGAATCGAGAGACCCAAGTTCGATCCCCAGGTGGCAGGCTCGTACCAACATGTATTTATAAAAAACGTATGTACGTAATATATAGTTGCCTTGGACATAAAGACGGCGACGGACATAAAGACGGATTGTCTAGATTAGACCTCTGCCTAACCCTGTATTGGGATTGCGTGAAGATTTTCTTTATTTATTTGATAAAATAATCATTATAAAAACTGTATACCCGAATAATTATTTTCTTTATACCTCAAATAGAACGTAAAATTAATGTTTTTATTATAAGGAACATCCGGTGTCCCACGACAGTACACGTTTTTTATGCTCTGTTGGTTCACGAGAAACTATCTGGTTCTCCGTTTCTAACATATAAACTTGTTTGTAGCTAGGCTGAGAGAAGATTACGGAATGTAGTTCGGGAAACCCTGGATTTAATGGTTATTTAACTAGTTATTTTATTAATCTTTAGCCTGTAATAAGCGATGCACGACACTGAATGATGTCTAGCAATCTAGGCATTGCTAGTATTCTTTTTTATTACTCCCGTTTCTACCCAGATTTACTATTAACTACTCCAACTAAGCAGTAATCCTTGGGTCTGAGGTTGTTCCCGACAATAGTCGATTGTGGGCCCGAATCTGTGACTTTTTGTTTTGCAGCAATCGGGCTATTGACGCTCCGTAATCAGAACTATTTGTAGTGGACCAGCGGCGCTACTGCAGGTCTACTCGTCCCTCCAACAGACCTAAAATACAGTACATTTGGCGGACGGTGCTGGGCACGACACTGAATGATGTCAGACAACCTTGGGGTGTTTTCCAATACCCTGACAAATCGTAGATCAAAAATTATACTATATTGTATCCACGACGATTCAGTTGGAGCTCAACCTATAGCCACTTTACAGATGTTCGAAAAAGTAGCCTCCATCTCAAGGTTTAACACTATTATGGTTTTCCGGAGTGTGCTAGCTATGTTTCTTGTAGTCAACAGTCAGTAGAAGTTATGGACGTTCTTTATTAATCCTAAAACAACATCACATACATTGATCTCATTCCAAAGTAAGCACTTAAGCACTTGTTGTATGGAATCAAAAACAATGAAGGTACCACAAACACCCAGACACGAGAAAATGTGGAAAAAGTGTTTCCTATATTGACCCGACCGGGAATCGAACCCAGGACCTTTGTGATGACGACCATGAAAACCGGTACGTGCGCCACTCGTTGATCGTCGTCGTATAAATACACCGCTACAACATCAATAAACGAATGTATGCGCCAACTTCAACGAAAAATGATTTAATTTGATTTTGATTTGAATCAACTACACATACCTAGTATTAGTTTTATTTAGTATTTCTTCGTTTCGGTCAGCCAAGGTCGGGAAGGGTCTCCACTGAATTTCAATGAATTTCAGTTGAAGAACCTTTAAAGCCCAACGGTTATCGTTTCGGTTTCGAATTATTGTAAAGATAACTATGCTGTTCTGTATCGGCGTAAATTTATCATTCTGTTTGTGATTTTCGTAATATAGGACTAAGAGATACTCTTGAAAATAGCAATTAGCAATAGTAAGACAGCAGAACAATTATACTGGACTAGAATAATTATACTGTGACGACTAAAAGTGTCGATGAAACGGAGGAATAAAATGTCAGGTACAGCGATCGTATATATTGATACCAAGGCTTCTCCTGTAGGGAGTACTTGCTTCGGCAGTACATATACTAAAATTGGAACGATACAGAGAAGATTAGCATGGCCCCTGCGCAAAGATGACACGCAAAAAATCCTGTAGGGATAGCCGTAATTCCCATTCTTGACAAACTAATTAGCGATTATTGTATCAATTGCCTCATTTGACACCTTCACGAAGTTGAAATCGCGCCAGGGACAAACATTTGTGTGATGAATATGAACTACAATCATTCATGGATCTTTATATGTATATATTTATATATGTTAATATAGGATTCGGTGAATGGTGAATTGAAAGGTCCTAATCCTTTAGACCTATGTCTACCTATGTCTACCACTGTATTGAGAATTTGCGTGAAAATGTTAATTTATTTTATTAATCTACACATAGTAAACACTTATAATATAAGTAACATATTTTAGTTAATAGCCTTTCTTGCGCAGTTTTAGTTGCTGGTCGGAACACGGAAGTATAAGATCTTGACTGTACTATAATATCAAGGCTTATGCTTTTATTTAAAAGTCTTAAAACAATGTTAAACACGAAAATATTTTGATAAAATTCTTAAATTTTGTTATGGTAACACGGGAAATCGACGAGAAAACGAGTACTAGGTTTACTAGGGCAGAATATAGTAAATAGTAGTGATAAACAATAAAAATATTTAAATTAAACACTTATTTTTGAGAGGAAATAATCGAAAGAAATTAATCAACGGTTTATTCGTACGTCTGCGCGTCGCTTCATTTATTTAAGCTGTGATAATATGATCACATTAAGATAGTAGACAGCCCGAAGAGTGACGGAAGCATCACTACACTATATATCTGTATGGAAATTGCTGTATTATTAAAACTCGTTTTTAACTTAACACCGGTATACTCACAGGTGTTAAAGTGCAAGTTTTTTTTGAAATATCTTATGCTGTAACAGTAATAGATCTTACGCTGTTGGCATAAAAATATGTTCTTCTATTTCACTATCGTATTTACGCGATCTAGTATTCGATAACGTTTCATTTTAGTTCTTTAAATAATTTTGTCTTTAGATTTAAGTATAACTTCATACAGTGCATAGAAAAATCTATAGGGGTTTTATTGCGGTTATCATGTATATGTACTAATAATAAAAAAAATGTAACTGGCCATAAAAAATAAAAAAAATATCTAATGGACTCCTACTCCTACGTCTGTAATCCATAACGGAGCGAGATTGTAAAAACACGGAGTACTTTATGTCCAAGCCAACGATATGATTCGTACATAAGTTTTTAAAAACCCATTGGTACGAGCCTGCCACCTGGGGATCGAACTCGGGTCTCTCGACTCGAAATTCCGACCACCCAACCACTCGGCTAATGTGACTATATTGAGAAACATGTTTGAAATATAGTGGATAAGTAGTCATGATAAAAAATATGTTAAAAAAGTAATAAAAATTCATGATCTCGGAGTTATTCTAGATGCAAAATTGCAAATGAACAAAAGAGTTGACCATAGTGTATCACACAGCTTTAAAATGCTGGGCTTCATTAATCGGAACTCCAAAAGTTTTAAAGATCCCCGTACTGTATTGAGTCTATATAACTCCTACGTACGTAGTACTCTAGAATATTGCAGTGCCGCCTGGAATCCTCATCATGCGATTTATATTAAACGATTGGAAAGCATCCAAAAAGATTTTTATGGCATCTCACTTACAAGCAAGGCTTGGCAAATCAACTAAATTCATATAAAGACCGATTGAATAAATTCAACATGCAATCGTTATTCGATCGTCGGCGACTTCTGGACCTTGTATTTCTGCACAGGCTAGTAACGGGTGTCACCGACTGTACCAATCTCTTAGACAAAATTTTATTCAATGTCCCTATTAAATTACCCAGAAAAGGTACTTTCATGTAAAACCGGCTAAAACTAATTTAGGTCATCATGCACCTATTAAGAGATTATGTAGAACTTACAACAATATGTCGAAATTAAATAAATTATGTATTTTTAATGGAAATGTTTCTAGTTTTAAACAAAAACTAAAATTAATGTATACTAGCATATAAGCATTATCTTAAAATTCTTTTTTTTTTACTTTATATAATTCCTTTTCATTTGATTAAATTTTTGGTGTACAGTGCATATTACGCCATACATACAAAAAAATAAGATGTTCTCCCGAAGTCCGTACAATTATGAATGTAGTGTTTACCTGTAATTAAGGATACATTTACCTGAAATCTTAATACTTAAGTTTTGTGTTAATTGCTGCGATGTAATCCTTGTTGGTGAACCTAAATAAATAAATTAATAAGTGATAGCTAAGTGGTTAGTGATCGGAATAATAGTCGAGAGTACGAGATCCGAGTTTGAAAGTTTAACTTTAAACTATAAATATTGTTTGCTTGGACGTAAAGATGGCGACGCGCTCACCACCTGTCACGTTGTGCCAATAAATGTTTTCGGTGGAAAGTCGGTCCAAAGGATTTAATTGTCTAGACCTCTATCTACTCCAGTATTGGGATTGAATTCGGAAGAGATAAAGAAAGTACAGAATAATAAAAAGGATCTTTTAAGATTGTTTACAACATACTTTTATTTATGTTATATATTTATATATCCCAATAGTCAGAGGCATAGACAATTTAGTCTTTTGACATCGACTTAGAAGCGTACCAGTTTTCCTATTGGAATCGAACTCAGGCCTTCTGTGCTGAATTACAATAATCATAGGATATCGTGCTGTATATTTGTAACAATGTTTTTCTATACTTTCATTTGTATGCACGAGATTATTTGTCAAGATCTTAACATAAATTACATGAACATGGCTTATTGAAATTCTAAAATAGAAAAATACGAGGAGGCAAAGACATTAAGTAAGAAGTTATGCAAATTGTATACTGTTTATTTTTTAATATAAAAAGACAGCCAAGAAGTGTGAGTGTCTTGCCTGGAGGTTAACGATAAGGATTTGTCCCTCTAAATGATTTCTCTTGAGGTAACAGGCGCTGATCAGTAATTGATATGCTTAAAAGTATTGGCAAAGTCAAAGGAAGAGGCAGGTGACCGTTGTTTTTACATGGATTCATGTCATATAACCAGTTCTTAACAAAAGACGGCGAGTACATGTTGGGTATTACCCGTTTAATAAAAAAGGCTTGTTATGTTACTTTTAATAGATGATCTTCTGAATCTAACATAGTGGCATTTTAATAGTGTATTACGCTTCAGTTGTACATTGACATTCATGCTAAACGGAAATTTCCAGTTCGCAGTATACCATTATCCACAGACGCAGCGCAATGGCGTCAGTTTGTTTACAAGTTTCTTTCTTCTTGGTGGCATTTGGAATTCCCATGTTTACGATACTTTAAAGCTTTTAACGATGATAGGATGCGAGATTATACACTTTGAAAGTTTAAAATAGTCTCTATGACAATTTTTGCACTTTCGTTTATTATACGTTTATGTAATATTTGTTTACTGGTTTATTATATGTTTATGGAATAATACCAATGCGATGAAGCTTCGCTGAATTTACCATAAAAGTCGAATTGCGGACTCGAACCTTAGACGTCATGTTTCACAATCCGCTTCCTAAGCTTAGCTGATTGAAATACTTAAAATACATTAAGTAAAATTACACATTACTGTCTTTAAACGTACGCTGTCTTTAAAAGTCCTCTCCCGTAAGGGAGAGTTTGCCGCAAACGCCACGTTTGGTAAGCGGATTGGCGATCGCAGTACATATTAGACGCTGTTGCTCCTAACCGATCGGTTAAATTTTAGTCTGCCATTATTCAAGATTCATATTCAGTCATATGTCAGAAACCAATGACGTAAATGTTAAGGCTATTCCCTCAATAGCCTCTTACGACGCCCTCGGGAAAAAAGGAGGGAATCCTACGCGAAATTAATTTCTTCAATATATTTTAGCACCAACAAAAATTTTTATCTACGTCAGGTAATTAGCGGCGTTGAAGTTGCTTCTAACAGCGGAAGTCGCGGGTTCAAAGCCAGCTAGAGCCATTAGATACTTTTTAGTACTTCATTTATTTAACAGTCACGATAACCGAGTGATCGGAACTCGAGCCAAAAGATCCGAGTTCAATTCCCAGGTGGTAGGCTCGTACCAATGGGTTTATTTAAAACTTATGTACGATTTATGTCGTAGGCTTGGATACAAAAATAGTGACATGTTCACCACCTGTCATGTGGTCCGAAAAAAATTCTTCGGTGAAAGGTAGGTAGAAAGACTTAATTGTCTAGACTATCCCAGTGTGACACGACGATGTTTTTCTTCATTTATTTAAATTTCCATTAAACTCATAAATTGCATAAAACAAATTTCGATAGACATTTGTTTTATATTTAATCTGCGATATACTCACAGACTATACACGAAACATGCCAAAGGTATCGTTGCAATAACACGAGGATAGTGTGAATTTGATTTTAATCATGGTTTAATACAAGTCAATAATTTCTTTTAACACATGTTCAATAAATTTCGTCATTACTTCCTTACTACCTTGTTGACTGTATTAATTCACTCTCTTGGCATTTTAACGCAGGTCTATAACTCTACAAAGTTTGTTCGTACAGAGGACATATATATTTACATTTAGGCAACTATACCTGTCACTTTCTTGACTACTAAGCCAGTAGAGTAGCAAACGTAAGACAATTATTGCTTTAAGTTACATTTAATAATTTAGTAAAATAGAGTGATCGGAATTCGAGTCGAGAGACCCGAGTTCGATCCCCAGGTGGCAGGTTCATGCCAATGGGTTTTTTTCAAAACCTATGTACTATTCATATCGTTGGCTTGGACAGAAAGACGGCGACGGTCTCACCATCTCTCACGTTGTCTCCAAATATCTTTGGAAGATGGGTCGAAGGGACTTAATTGTCTAGAGTAGACTTCTGTCTACCCCTGTATTGGGAATAGCGTGAAGATTTTTTATTTTTTAATAATTTAATAGCCAACAAAAATATATTATTATAAGTTTCGTGAGGCATTATTAATCCAATAATTGAAAACGGCTCAACTCACGTTATAACAATCAGTGTACGTACCGACTAGTTTCGGACCTATCGGTCCTTCATTAGGGTGAGTGGAATGAGTTCGCGCTCGCCAACTTATATATTATAATCTAATATATAAATTAGCCGTTTTTAATTCTTTGATTTTTGTTGCCGTAATTAAGATGTACTGTAACGCTGAAAATTTTAATTGTAAATTAACTATTGAAATTGTCACGAGTTCAACAGTAAAGGTAAACAACCGTAACAACGCTCTTATCTCCATGCAACTGTGCATGCGCACAGCAGAGTACACGAATTCGAATCCCACCCGTGTCAGATGAATTGTTGAAAATTTTTCTGTAGTATAAATAATCCAACATGATTTGCATGCTTTAAATATTCACCGCCACACTGTTACAAACTCTAGCATAGATTGTTATTGTATAGTATATAAGCTCAAATAGAAGTGATGAAAGAACTGAAAGAGATAATTATTTACCAAATTAGCGTTTCTGTTACTCTGCTCTTGCGGCATTTACATATATCACTGAAAATCTGCGTCGTAGTGTTACTAATTCCATCACAGCTAATGGTACGTTAGCTTTTTTGTACTTTAAATGTTATGTCTATTTATTATTCTTAGCATTTTTTTTAAATATTTATATATCCTGTTCTTGACGCGTTAATGTTTTGTCATATTCCAAATACTCTCGCACCTTCGTTAAAAAAATTGGGTATATTAGCCATCAGAAAGCACACCCATGAGCAGAAGATGGACTGGAGCTGGAGACTGGAGCTCTGCCTGTCCATCTTTGATATGTTCGCGCAGTCATCTGTACACTCGCCGTGGCCGAAATCGGCTAGGAAATCATATTCATCATAATATCGTTTTTATCTTCTCTGGACCATGTTTTCAACGATAATTTGTTATAGTACCAAATAAGTCATTACTTACTCATTATATCGTCTTTAATGGTCTAGCCGCGTGATAACGGTGTAAGAATATTGTCACTCCTTTTCTTCCCGTGGGTGTCGTAAGGGGCGACAAAGGGAAACAGACTTGAACATCGTTATGGAGACCGATAAATGGCGGCATAAACATCTCTAAAATTATCTGACCTAAATAATCAGACCGAAGATGGGCGTCTAATGTGCGAGGTGTCTGATACTGTAATCGCCAATCCGCTTGCCAAGGATGCATATTGTCTTATTTCGTCCTGGCCATTTTTGTCCCCCTTCTGAAAGACTTCAATTCTCTCCACTTTTCTCTAGCATGAGCCTCCGTGCACCAGTCATTTATGACGGTGTCACGTTTATTCTACCACTGCTGCCTAGATAATCCGTGCTAATAACGAATTTGGCATTCGACAGTCATGACCAGCCCACCTCCCACTTTAATTTCGCTCCTGTATGGAGCCCCATCTACTACTTAGGTTTTGGTGAGCAGTGTGGTACGATTGTGTCTGTTAGTTTTAGCCCAATATACTGCGGCTACGGCCCGCTGCCAAATATTGAGTCTGGATCTTTGAGCTTCTGTCAAAGATCAATTCTGTCCCAGATCAGATCACATGCCCATAAGTTTTCAATTAAATTATATTGTAAAATTGCCTTTATCTATAATGCATATATCTAAAATTGAATTTGAAATTCGTAATTGACAATTCGAAAATGGACGCGGTTGCGAGTGAGTCAGTTTACGACACCAGTCAAAGTTGTTGTCGGCACCCTGTTGTAAACACATATTGTTTACACAGGCGTTTTGTTTTTGTCTTCGTGGCAATTTAAACTAATTAACCTACTCGTGCCTTGACATTTATTGATATGTAATACGCTTTTACTCTGATTCACTGTAGCAAGACATAAACATCCTGTTTAGGGAAAAAGTAAATAAATGAATAGTTCACTTATTGTACATTTTTATTATATAAATAAACACATATCTTCTCCCAATTTCCTATACTCCTCGTATTGGGAAGAAGAAAGAAACTTGTAAACAAACTGACGCCATTGCGCTACGTCTTTGACAAAATATATAAATAAATATCTTCACCGTATTCCCAATACAAGGGCAATCAGAGGTCTAGTCTAGACAATTAAGTCCCTTTTACCCATCTTCCACCGAAGATATTTTCGAGACAACGTGAAAGGTGGTGAGCCCATCGCCGTCTTTATGTCCAATTCAAAGATATAATTCGAACATAAGTTTATGAAAAACCCATTGGTACGAGCCTGCCGCCTGAAGATCGAACCCGGGCATCTTGACACGAAATTTCTACTTACATTTATTATGTATAAATACGCAAGTAAAACAAAACTATTTTCGGATTTTATCACGTATCGGATAGTTTTTGATGAATTACCGCTCGTAGTAACGTTTTACTTGCCTGGTCTAAGATCTTAGCACTTCCTCAAATTACCTTTTTTGTAGATATTTTGACAAACGTACGAATGAGGTCATGGTCGCGACAAGAAATTTAAAGATAACACACTGGCACATAATGATTTCTTGTATTTACGCGTGAACATATAAATTAAAGTGATTTTCGGATTTTATCATACGATAAAAAAAATATCTTCACGCAATTCCCGATACAAGGGTAGACAGAGGTCTAGTCTAGACACTTAAGTCCCTTCGACCCACGTAACGGTGTTAGAATATTGCTACTCCCTTTCTTCCCGTGGGTTTCGTAAGAGGTGACTAAGGGAAATAGCCTTGTATATTGTAATGGCAACCGTTAGATGTCGGAAAAACAATCTCTAAAAATATCGGACCAAAATAATCAGACCGAAGATGGGCAGCAGCATCTGAGATGCGAGTGGTCTGCTACTGCGATCGCCAATCCGCTTGCCAAGCGTGGCAATTATGGCAAATCCTCCCTATGGGAGAAGCCTTATGTCCTGCAGTGGACTTTAATAGGCCGTTATGTAGGTATATATGTACGTAAAGTAGTTGGTACGCTTTGTTTCAGGTTTTTAACTTTATGCAGTTACCCGTTAAAAAGTCACGATAGCCGAGTGGTAGGGTGGTCGGAATTTCGAGTCGAGAGACCCGAGTTCGAACCCCAGGTGGCGGGCTCGTACAAATGGGTTTTTCTAAAACCTATGTACGAATTACATCGTTGGCTTGGACATAAAGACGGCGACGGGCTCACCACCTGTCACGTTGTCCCGAAAATATCTTCGGTGGTAGGTGGGTCGAAGGGACATAATTGTTTAGACTAGACCTCTGTCTACCCCTGTATTGGGAATTGCGTAAAGATATTTTTTTAGTTACCCGTCCCGACTTTGCACGGGTAACAGAACATACATATTCAGTTGTTTTATTGCAGTAGCTTCTTTATATAAGAATATTAATATATCTTTTCAAAGACTAAGATTCTTTTCACGATAGCCGAGTGGTTGGGTGATCGGAATTCGAGTCAAGAGACTCGAATTCGATCTCCAGAAGGTAGGCTCTTACCAATGGGTTTTTCAAAAACGTTAAGCAAGTTAAGTACTAATTGTATCGTTGGCTTGGCTTGGCTTGGCTTGAACATGAAGACGATGAGAGGCTGACCACTTGTTACGTCCAAAAAACTGTCTGTCTGTCTTCCCCATAATTGGGAATGACGTGAGGATATTTTTGAGGTTTATTTCAAATAGTAAGTTGCTTTAATTTTCTAAGCCGACGTCTTCTGCTCGTTACCCACTGCGCTAAATTTGATAGTAATTTAGATTTTTGATATTAGTCAATGCGGGAGTGATCTTATCCTTCGAGATAGATTTTAACGTGTTCTTTCTTGCTACTCCGTCACAGAGTATGGGTCAATATAAAGAAAACCACAAGACTACCAAGATTCTAATGGAACTCTTTGATTTTTTCAAAATTATTGCGATTGAAACTGTAATCGTTTTGGAAAATTTTATTTTCATACCAAATTATAACAAGGATCCAAATCTTCCAGGCTTATCGAAGTCTACGGTAAAGAATATCCTTTTTAGCAACATGAAATAATTCTTAGAACGTAACCGCTGTTTAAATTTTAAGTAAATGACGTATGTAACACGAACATAATTCTCAGAATTAATTTTGCATTTTTCCTTCTATACAGTTTAGTTCAAAAACGACTATGGATTATCTTTTTAAAACAATACAAAAACGTTTTTCACATTAACTGTCCAGGAACTGACAAAAAGCCAAAATTTATAGGTAAGACTAACAGAATAAGTTTATTTTATTCATTTAATGTTTTGGTGTAGAATGAAGCACATTTAATTAATTCATTCATTCATTCAATTAGGTCTCTTGAGATGTTTCTGTCATAATGCCACAATTGGCAAACAGGACAAAACCACGTAGATTTGACTTTTGTCCGTAATCGGTTACTCCATTTTGATCTGGTACATTTCGCCATTACTATACCGCCATCTTTCGTAGCTAGTGGTATTTTCAAGGTTTATAGTCTATACTCTTCTGTACACCACATAAAAAAAGAAAAGAAAAATTTCCCTTAATCACAAAGATGCCATATGATGGGTGGGATATCCGCAACAAAATATGATCTTTTATAGGACGTTACGTATCTATGTACTTTATGCTATGTAAGTATTGAAGACGACAATATAAATCTACTATGACGATAATATCTTAAAATTTGAAAGTTGCGATAAGTGAACTTCCTTTCTTTCTTTTCTTTTTAATCTAACAAACTAGGTCTTTCTTCAATTGCCTGTTTTCCCATTATCTGGCAACATATAATGGGAAAAAAGTATCATCGGAACAATGTATAAGCTGCTATAAACCATAAACAACCAGTTTTTTTTATCTCAGTTATCAGATTAAGTATAGGTCTAAAGTTGTGTTATTCGAACAACATACGTGTACAATATTTCAACAGAATGGGTTCACAGATGAAAATTTGATGTGCGGACAAGTATTTCCTATTTTCAATGTGGTTATGCCGGAAGAATATAGGGGAAGAGGGTGGAGAAAGTAAAGGAGGCGGTTCTTCCTGTGTGTGTCGTGACTAAGAGGAATGCATTGAAAATACTAATGCCTACCATCAGTTGACAGTATCACCGTCACGAAAAACTTCAGACGTCAGCGTCAGCGTTCAGTGTCAAAGGTGCTAAATGTAATCGCCAAACGGTTTAACTAATTTAACTACAATACATGACTAATGGAATATTACAGGCAGTTTTTTATTAATTTACACTTATAACAAGAATAGTTATCGAAACTGAATGATTCCGTGTAAAAAATAATGCGTCGTACACAATAAATACATAAAAACATAAAAAAGTATCTCGAACCATCCGTTTCGTTAGTTAAAAATAACATACAGTGTAATACGAATAAATTTTTTTCCATTACCTATAAGTTCAATGTACCTCTACAATATCTCACGGTTAGATTGCTAGAACACTACACGCTGGACTTTACAAAAAAGTTTGTAGACAAAAGCTTCAATGGAGATAACAGTTACTGCTTATGATTTATTGCTTTTATTTTTAACTAGTTGCGTCAACAGGCATTTTCCAATTAAGATTTCTACAAATTTATTCGCAATTAATTTATAAATTGTTAATTTAATTAATCATTAACGGTGTGCTTAATGTCTGCGATGAGCTCACCACCTGTCCCAAATCACCATTGATGAAAGGTTGGTCGAAAGAAATTAAATGTCAAGAGCTCTGTCTGCCACATTTCAGGAAAATGCGTGGAATTAAAAGATGGGAGTATGTAAACAAATGGAGTCACATGGTTACAATTGGTTGGTATATTTATACTACCTGCTTTCGTCGCGTGAATGTGGTAAAAGCCGTAAAGTGCCAAAAATTAACCATCTCCAAAAGGGCCATCTCCATCCAACAAAAGGGGGACAAAAGTATTATTCCCAAATCTCCAAATAATTTGTTTTATCAAAATTTAAAGTTGTTTTTGATAAAAATTGTGAAGGTTTTATCAAAAACAACTTTAAATTCTAAACACAACAAAGATATTAAATCGAATCAATCAAGAAGTTATTAAGTGTTGTATCGTAATTCATGACAGTTGATTTATTATTGTACATATAGAAACTAATATATATAAACTAAAAGGGGTACTTGGGTAGGTTCCCTATACAAGGGGTAGACAGAGTTCTTAGTCCAAATTCCGACCACCCAACCACTTTATTTAACGGTTGTCGTGACTCTGCCAAGATACAATAGATGACATAATACCAGACTTAGAAAAAAAGTTTACCTTAGCAGAAAAGTTAGTTAAATAACGAGAGGGAAACCCATGTTATCAGGCTTCCGTTTATTTAATGCTTAAATGTTAGTAATATTTAATTTACAACATTGCGTTCCCACAAGATAGAGAAAAGGTGTTATATTTTTATTTGACTATTTTTAATAAAATTACAATATAAACTTCTTAAAATTTATATTAAAAGACCTTATCAGTTTGTTTCTTCGTGTCTGATAATTATTTGCTACAAGTTATCATTTCTATACTCTGCCAATTATTTACGTTCCACAAATTATGCCGGTCTGAATATTAATGGAATTAACTGTACAATGATTCGTATAACTGGTGTTCTGAAAGAGCAATTGATTTTTATTTTTAAAATTTAATTTTACTTACTACCGCATAGTTTAAATAAGCGAGCCAGTGTTTTAAGAGAACAATTGTTGTATGCCCAATGCCATACCCAACAAATCCATTCGAGGAATGTTACAGGTTCTCTATAATCTTTCTTCCTTGATTGCAAACGTACAATACGCAAAAGTTCCCAAAAAACTAAAGTCTCCTCGATAAGGAGCATTTGTCTTAATCGCCAGTGTTGGTTAGCGGCATGGCGAAAGCAGTCCCAGATACCTCCAGCCCTATAGTATTGTATGTATATGAATGAAGCTATGTATGTATATTCATATACAGAGGACCAAGGTGAACTATGACATGGTCATGGTTCACCTAGAGGCTACCCCCGAGGGTAACAAAATTTTTAAAATAAAGACGGTCCTTGACCTTGAGGGCATCACCGTCGAGGCTCCGCACAAGCGGAAAACGATCGGCCAGTGCCATAGATGCCAGATCTATGGGCACTCAGCTCGGCATTGCTTCGCGCGCCCACGGTGCGTGAAATGCTTAGGTGATCACATCACCTCTGAGTGCGCCATCACCAGGGACTCTGGTGTAAAACCAAGTTGCGTCCTGTGCGTGACTGAGGGGCACCCCGCGAGCTATCGCGGATGCCCTAAAGCCCCGAATGGGAAACGCAACCGGGCGTCAAAGAAGGCTCTACAAACAGAGAAGCTGGTACCAGCTCCCATTCCCGCGAATGCGTGGGTGAAACCCCCACAAATGGCGAAAAAGACTACAGCGTCGAAAGACGCGGTCCCCGCTGTCCCTAAACCGCAGAGCATAAAGCCTGCGCTTAGCACCTCTCAGTCCGATCTAACAACCGTATCGGACATGGCTGACCTTCAACAGGTCCTCCAAATCTTAAAAAAAAAAATAGGCGCCATTAATATGGCAGAAATCCGGGCCCTCGCTAGTAAAACGCGCGAGGCTAACGACCCAATGGACCTGCTAAAGGCCATAACGGAGCACTCTTCCATCTACGAAGAGCTCCAAAACTTAGTTAGTAAAAAGTGACTCGTTCACTTCCCGAGGTCCCCCTCCCGCCAATAATTCTTCATTTATTTTTGTCTCCCCCATTATGAACGACACAAACATAAGCGAAAGAACTAAACCTAAATCGCTAGCTGTCGGCTTCTTCAACGCATACGGCTTAAAAAAACAGATGGACGAAGTTAGGGAATTTGTCTCAGTCCATCAGCTAGACATAATGTTAGTACAGGAGACCCTACTCAAGTCTAGCATACGCGACCCGAAGATAGCTAACTATCGCTTAGTTAGAAACGACCGCCCCGCTCGCGGGGGCGGTACGATGACCTATTTCAAGTCTTCGCTACACTGTGTGCCAATTGACCTTCCGTCTCTTGTCAACATGGAAGCTTCCGGTTGTAAGATCGCAATGACAGGCCATCAGCCCATCACTGTGATATCGGCTTATCTCCCGCCTTCGAAAACAATTCTAAGGGGTGACATCGAGGCACTGCTAAATTTAAGCGACTCGGTGTTAATAGCGGGAGACTTAAACAGCAAGCACTCTGCTTGGAACGCCGCAAATGAAAATAATAATGAACTCGCCCTCCTAACTCTAAGTATAAACCTAAACTTTGATATTATAGGTCCCCTCGAGCCAACTAGAATACCCGCGCAGAGGAACCAGAATCCGGACATTCTCGATATAGCTCTCTTAAAGAATATATTGCTACCTCTTGCGAAAATAGAAGTTCATCACGAACTTAATTCAGACCACCGACTGGTCATAATGCAGCTAGGGCAACCGCACGCAGAGATCACATTGACCAAAACCGTGACAGACTGGCGTAAACTCGAGGAATACCTCGAGTCTACGGATTCCCCGGAGTTAGCAAAATACCGGAGGTCATTGATAATAAAGACACGGCACTTGCCGCCGTCGTTCATCTCACCTCTCACCTAAAAACCGCCGTCAGTGTATTCTCCAGGCGGGTCAAAGCGGCAAATGACCGCCGCTTTGAGTTGCCTGCTGAGCTCAGACAGCTGTTGAGAGAGAAAAATGCTGCCAATAGGGCAAACGACAGGTATGGGACTGACGCAAACCGCGTTAGGATGCGCCAACTCCAAAGGGAGGTTAAACAGCGCATGGCTGAGTTGAGGGGGCAAAGATGGGACAAGCTAATGTCGGACATCACGCCTTCGCACACTGCCTACTGGCAGTTGGCGAGGTCGATGAAGTCCGACTCTGTCGTATCTATGCCTCCCCTGGTCAGTCCCGACGGTTCTATAGCTTTTGACGATAGGGAAAAAGCCGAATGTTTAGCCGGCAGCTTCGAAAGTCAGTGCTCTCCAAGCACGCAACCCACAGATCCCGTACACATTCAGAATGTGGACGACTTCGTATCGCGGAAAATGACACAGCCACTAACGGGTGAACCTCTCCCACCTACCTCACTCGAAGAGGTTAAGGGTATAATTAAAAACCTTAGGGTACGTAAGGCTCCAGGAGCCGACGGCATCTCAAATAGGTTAGTTAAAACTCTCCCAAATTCGTTGCTATTACTATTAGTAGCAATCTTCAATGCCCTTCTCACAAGTTGCACCTTTCCAGACTCCTGGAAAGAAGCCCACGTAATAGGGATCCATAAACCCGGGAAACCGAAAAAACAGGCCTCTAGCTATAGGCCCATTAGTCTCCTCAGCGCACTGGGGAAAATCTACGAGCGCATAATTCTGATCCGCCTCAAGGACAGCGCTCAGTCACTAAATGTCATTCCTGATGAGCAGTTTGGCTTTAGAGCTAAGCATTCATGTGTTCAGCAAGTGTACCGCCTCACGGAGCACATACTCGAGCGACTAAATGATAACCCCAAATATAAGGTAGGAGCACTCTTCTTCGATGTCGCGAAAGCGTTCGACAAAGTCTGGCACAATGGCTTGATATACAAGCTATACAACTACGGTATGTCAGACAGGCTTGTGCACATCATACAAGCCTACTTGTCGAATCGCACCTTCCGCTACAAAGTCGAGGGCACTCTGTCCTCCAGCAGAGACTTAAAAGCCGGCGTTCCGCAAGGCTCGGTCCTCTCGCCCACACTATACACGCTTTATACGAGCGATATCCCAAAAGACCCAAATAAAAAGGTAGAATTGGCCTTATTCGCCGACGATACCACTCTATACTCTGCGGATCTTAACGCATCGAGAATCTACATTCGCCTCCAAGCCGCGGCCACCGCCTTAAGCGAGTGGTTTAGGAAATGGAGGATCGACATAAATCCTGAAAAGAGCAACGCGGTCTTGTTCAGCAGGAATCACAAAAACTCGAATCGCCCTAACAGATTCAGTAAAATAACCCTCTTCGACAAACCCATTCTCTGGGTGTCAGAAGTAAAGTCACCTTAGACCGTAGACTGAACTTCAAGAAACATATTAAAATTGTCAGGGATAGAGCGGCCTTCATATCCGGCCGCCTCTTTAACCTTACAAATAGCCGCAGCAAAATGCTGCTAAAACACAAAATACGCCTATACACAACTTGCGTACGACCCGTCATGTCATACGCCAGTATAGTATTCGCAGACGTCCCCAAAGTACGTTTGAACTCACTCCAAGTGATTCAAAACCGATTCATGCGCCGCGCAACCGGCGCTCCCGCATATATGCGGAATGTAGATCTGCATCGCGATCTCAAACTGCCTACAATGGCAGCGCTATTTAAAAAGTTCTCCATCGACTACTTCGATAGGACGAAGTTACATACAAATCCGCTAGTGGCAGCGTTAGGGAATTACACACCCGCGCGCGATACTCCACCTCAATTGAGGCGCCCGAAATGCGTCATCATAGACGATGATGACGCAATCATCCGTGTCAACAATGCGTATGAGGCCCCGCCCCCTACGTACTTTCGCACACACACAGACACAAGCCGCGTTCTGCGGCTTACACAACCTCGCCATCGTCGTAATTTCACGACTAGCACGAGACTTTCCCGTGGTCGTAGTCGTCACTAAAAGGTTAACACAAGGCGATCCGAGAGGAGATTTTCCTCCAAACCAACTGGGGCCCTCGGATCGCATGGCCCCTCCCCCATGTCGGAAGTCGTCTCTTTCGTTCTAGGGGACGCAGCGCTTCGCAGCAGCAGCCATTATTGTCTTCAACTCTAACTTGCGAGCCTCTCCTCGCAAGTCTCCTTAGACAAAGCTGTAAAGGCCTCCGGGCCAACAGCATCCCGTGGATGGTTTTAGTCGGTATGCTTCTCCTTCTGAGATTCGAGCCCGACACTGTTCGTTTCGGTGGCCTCCCGGCCAAGGGACGTCCGTGCATAAAACATTTCCTCCATGGTTATCAAAAAAATATATATACATATATATTTGATATATTAATTTAAAGTATCCCCTTAATATGTTTTTCTTCACGTTATTTTGTTTTATATTGCGCCGGCCACATAATGTCTCCTCATCAAATTAGGTTGACTGATAGATAATCCCATATAGCATTAAATCCGCTTATTGTTAGATTTTAGGTGTTAACAATAAAGTATAAATAAAGTGAAAACAGTGTAGGACAAGCCCCCACGAAATGGAGTGACGACTTGCAAAATGTTGCAAGAAGTCGATGGATACAGGTGGCTGGGGATCGTTCGTTGTGGACAGCTTTGAGGCCTATGTTCAGCAGTGGACTATCGATAAAATAAACAACAAAAAAAAAACAAGAAGATGAAATAAATAAATCACATCTTAGTCGACACTGTCTGTCCCACTGGTCTAATTAAGTAAAGAATAAATAAAATAATTAAATATATTTACGCAATTCCCAATACAGGGGTAGACAGGGGTGTAGTCTAGACAATTAAGTCCCTTCGAACCACCTTTCGAACGTGACAGGTGATAAGCCCGTCGACGCCTTTATGTCCATGCCAACGATATAATTTGTACATAAGTTTTTGAAAAACCTATTGGTACGAGACTGCCATCTGGGGATCGAACTCGGGTCTCTCGACTCGACTCGAATTCCGACCATCCAATCGCCACCAACCACCAACTCGGCTATCGTTACTCTTTTTATTATGTTTAAACGCAATTGTGGTTCCAAGAGCTAGAAGCTTGATAAATGTTTATATTTTTTATCCTATTATTTCTAGACTATTTTAACTCTTAACTTGTAATTTACATATATTTTACAGATACAGCATGATTTCATAGTGCTATACACATATTAATTAATATTATATATATACTAATTTGATTTATATATACACAGTCAGGTCATAAGTATTGTCACACAGTAAAAACTTTTCTTTTAGAATGATGGTCACAAAAAAGTTTATTGAATTCGAATTTCGAATTGTTCAAAAAAATAAAACTACATACTTTTTAGAATTTTATTCATTTTTACATATGGAGTGGACGCTTAAAGAAGACCGTGTTGCAGTTATTGCGTTGCATCGTTGCGGTTACGCGTCAATTTAAGTTTTTGACATACTGAAAAATTTGAATATAACCAAAAGATTCGTTTATCGTACCATCAAACGATACAATGAAGACTCTCGTGTAGATGACAGGTCAAGAAGTGGTCGCCCTCGGTCTGTAGGACTCCAGCAGTGATAAAAGCTGTGAAAGCTCGAATTCAAAGAAATCCCAAACGTAAGCAGAAACTGTTGGCCCTTCAGATGGGGTTAAGCAGAACCACGGTGAAAAGGGTGTTAAATGAAGACTTAGAACTTCGGAAATATGGAAGAAAAACAGGACATTGTTTGAATGCTCGTCTAATGCACCTGAGACTGAAGAGATGCCGCGCTTTGTTTAAGCGGTACGCGGGAAAAAAATATCGGGAAATTCTTTTTTCGGATGAAACTTTTTTTACCATAGAAGAGAGCTACAACAAACAAAATGATAAAGTGTACGCACACAGTAGTGAAGAAGCCAGCAACCGTATTCCGCGTGTCCAACGAGGTCTTTTTCCATCCTCGCTCATGGTATGGTTGGGAGTTTTTTATTGGGGCTTAACAGAGGTACATTTTTACGAGAAAGGTGTAAAAACGAATGCATTTTGAATAAGCTTTAGTGTCATAAGAATCTATGTTTTGTTAAATTCATTTTGTATATAAATAGATACATAATGAATAAACTTGTTTTAATTATTTTAGGTTAAACATGTGACAGAATTTATGACCTGACTAGGTATATTTGATTTTGTAATAATATATATGTATACTTGTTTACGTTTATATTTATTTTTTAGTATTCTATTATTATAACATTATATTAATAAAATATATTGGTTTAGTTTGCTTAGGTATTTGCATGTAAGTGTATTATTATACATACACACCAACTCACACTGTCCTTAAGTCTTTTCTTAGCCTAAGGTTGTTCCCTTATTCCTTAAGTTTTATTTTAACTTTTTTATCATTTTTATTGTGGTATACAATAAAGTATATATATAAACATAGATCCTTTACCATACATAACGGCCTGTAACATTTCACTGCAGAACAGAGGATGAATAGGGCAGGATGCCAGCTAATAAGTTATAGTAATTTCAGACATCATCAGGGGATGTGTTCTACGATACACATATTCATTTAATTATATCCAATTAGATTTAAGAATAAAAAAGTCACGATAGCCGAGTGGTTGGGTAGTCGGAATTTCGAGTCAATAGACCCGAGTTCAATCCTCAGGTGGCAGGCTCGTACCAATGGGTTTTTCAAAAACTTACGTACGAATTATATCGTTGGCTTGGACATATAGACGGCAACAGTCTCACCACTTGTCACGTTGTCTCGAAAATACTAATAACTGAACTAGTTGTCTAAACTAGACCTCTGTCTACCCCTGTATTGGAAATTGCGTGAAGATATATTTATTTATTATTTTTTTTTATTCAATTAGATTCGTTTGTGGAGATTTAAAACTGTAACGTAACTTTGATGGCACTGGAACTTCCCTCTATGCTTTTGGACTGACAATAACAGCCTATTATATTAATATGATTACTTGCACACATACAACCTCTGTAAACTTGAACGCGGTGATTCGGATTAAATATGTGCCTACTCATGATTGCAGCCAGATGGGCTTTGAACAATTTGCAATCCACGCCGATTTCTATAATTAAAACGAATAATGATCTTGATCCTATCACCTCGTTATTAATGTATTTACACATCTGTTCCTTAATCCTGAATAAACATCTAATAATATAGACAGCTAACAGCTTTATAAGCATGGCCTTGAATTCAATTCTAAGTAATTAGTATAGGTATCTTAAAAGTTTAGCTTTTTAACACACTATTAGTGACATAAAATTTCGCGGAAACACATTAACCAACTTTGGTGAGTACTCATCACCTATACTAAAAAAAATTCTCGCCATTGCCAATGGTGGGTTAGAAAGATGTCTTGTCAGTTAAATCCAGTCGATTCACCTTTCACCGAAGACTTTTTTTGGAACACCGAGAAAGGTGGTGACGCAGTCGGCGGCTCAGTGTCCAAGCCGACGATACAAGTGATACCTAATTTTTTTTTTTAAAAAAACCCATTGGTACGAGCCTAGCACCCGGGGATCGAACTAGGATTCAGATAGAAAGTAGATTTATTCGTTGCCACAAAATAGTACATGTAAAAGTCATAGCTAAGTATTAACAATTAAAATAAAATGAATTACTGAATTGCAGCAACGAAACGGCATCCGACTCAGCAAATGTACTGTAATAGTACTGCTGCAGCGCTGTTATTCTGCCGGTGCCATTATAATAGTCCGTCCACGCACGCACGGTCTCCCAAACATATTTAAAATTATGTAAAATAAATACACATACATATTTACTTAACTTTTGATACATATTATAATTTGTGATTAAATTAAAGAGAAAAAAGTTAAAATTTCAACTGACACGGGCGGAATGATCATCAACCAAGGGCTGAAAAACCTTCTCAAATTCACCAGATACAAATAAAGCAGACTGGTGATGGGCAGTGTCTAAGGGTTAGAGCAAACATACCACAGTTTTAGCCACCGGTGGCCAGCAATAAGCAGTTCGCATGCTCTACTCCGATTGCTAAACAAGATGATTATGTCGGACCCCTTCACAGAAGAAAACCATCCCGCTGAATACTTTTAAGGATCGTTTAACACATTAATCAGCGCTTGAATGGATAATAAAATTTTTACCGATTTCCTTATAGTTTTGTCCACATTGATGTCGTAAATACACTAAAAAAAGTTGATACTTTTATAAGTCATATATTATGACTTATAATCTGCCTCCATGGACGACTGGCGTAAACACCGGTTTTCTAGGTGTCGCCATCTCGAGGTCCGGGTTCGATTCCCGGCCGGGTCAAAGTAGAAAAGGCACTTTTTCTAAATTTTTTCGGGTCTTCTTGTTTCCGATTCCCATACCTCAAGTGCTTTAGCATCTTACATTGGGATCGGAGCAATGTATGTGATGTTGTCCCTATTATATATGTATTATTTATTTATATTATAAATTACTTGCTGACCCCGAAAAATGTTTTGCCATATTAAAAATAGAAGTTGATCTTTTGTATGCTGTATCATAAAAGAATAAAAACAATAAATGTTGTCTAAAAATAAAAAAATAGTAAAATAAAACCTTTAACATTCAGGGGGATGAAAAAGAATATAGGGGGAGAAAATAGATGTTGTCCGATTCTCAGACCTACCTGATCTGCACATAAAATTTCACGAAAATCGGTCGAACCATATTCAAGGAGTTTAATTATAAACACCGTGACACTATAATTTTATATATTAGATGGTGTATCTACGTCATATCTATAATATACATAAAGTTTACTTGATAATCAATGCCATCATTATTTTCTACATCAACAGATAAGGATTTTTTGAGAGGTTTTTTTGTTAAATTTTCGTTACAGCTCACTCATCATGATTGCACACACCTATTCATCTATTAATGACTGATGTAGATAGACAAGTAGATCCGGGTTCACCATTTACAGTATAATATTTAACTTCTTTCTTTTAAAAGTAAAAGGGCAGGCAAATAATATGGAATGTCTACTTATTGATTATAAGTAGAAGTTCCCGATTATTTTGGTTGTTTCTCGTAACACCACAGAGACTGCGTGCGATATCTGAACGCCATTTCCGATACAGAGGTAGTCAGAGGTCTAGTCTTTTCGACCCATTATCCACAGAAGATATTTATGGGCCAATGTGACAGGTGGTGAGCCCGTCGCCGTCTTTATGTCCAAGCCAACTATATAAATCATACATAAAAAATAAGCTTTAAAAAAAACTAGTTGAATCAAGCCTACCACCAAGGAATCTAACTCGGGTTTTTGACTCGAATTCCGATCGCTCAACCATTCGGCTATCGTTACTTAAGTAATCGTTGCATTACTTTGCCTTTTAAAAAAAATTGGAAAGGTCTGGTCTATGTCCATGAAACTCACTGTCTTTTCGTTAGAAGACTTTCGTTTTTCGTTTTCAAGCTGCTGGACTGCTTTCTTTACTTTCTTTGCTTCGGTTTGCTGACGACAAATTCGTGATTGCAAAATACTCAGAGGAGATTAGCTTACTACTGGTGTTAAGTTGTTATTGTGCAAAAGGTGTATTAAATACGATCCTAGTGCTGCTACAATTTACTTTAAGACCAATCTATTGCGCAACTATTATTGTAGTTTGCTCATCATTTTTAGATTAGATTTTCTTTGATTGAGCAAATTCTAAGCTCTTCTAGTGATTTAACTGTCAGGACTAAAAGATTAACAATTATATGACGATATATTCCAATGCAGTTGTCAGGAATTTCCGGACTATCACACCAACTTATCTAATTCCATGAAAAATCCTATTAACGCGCGACGCATGCCGAGGCCTTTGCTGTTTAGTCCGAGCAATGGCTATACTTGCTCCTGCTAGGACTTATGAACACAGTTTCTCATAGTTTCACACCTGTCACAAAATACGTAATTGATCGAACAAATCTAACCAGTGTTTCTCAAACTTAATAGCAGAAATACAGCGTATGAAGCTTAACTTTGACTATTATTTCCTAATAACCTTTAGAGTTTTGAATCAGATTAGTTATCAGGAGCTTTAATTAAGTTTCCTTGTATACTATAAATCATTACTTTGCTCGCTGTGTTCAGGGCGATAAAAACCAAGGTCTGCTTAATAAAATAGTACAAAATACGTTACAGGTATGGTCAGTTAACCCCCACACCCACAGGTACAACTAATAATGATTACCACCGGTGATAATTAATGATCTTTACGATAATAATTTCTGTAGTCCACAATAACAGCCCGGAGGAATCTTTATTGGTTTGTCCTTGCATAAATAACCTATAAAATGTTGATAAAACATTAAGGAATTGCCGGATATGACAATATGTTATTTTTGATGACGCCATTATGAAAAAAAAAATAGGTTTAAGAGTGCTTAACAGCAACGTTCTATATGTAGAAAATGCAATTAACATTATTCACAGGCATTAATAAAGAAAACTTGTTTATATGTACACAAAGATGCGCGAATTATTACGTATGGATAGTCCATATATGCTGATAAATATGACAATTTTACGTAACTTTTTTTTAATCTTCTCTACATATCTTCCAGTAAACAGTGTACGTATATTTTTTATATATGTTAATAAGTCTCGATAGCAGAGTGGTTGGGTGGTCAGAACTTCGAGTCGAGAGACCCGAGTTCGATCCACAGGTGGCTGGCAGGCTCGTACCAATGGGTTTTTCAAAACCTTATGTACGAATTATATCGATGACTTGGACATAAAGACATCGACGGGCTGACCACCTGTCACGTTGTCCCGAAAAATATCTTCGATGGAAGGTGGTTCAAAGGGACTTAATTGTCTAGACTAGACCTCTGTCTACCCCTGTATTGGGAATTTCGTGAAGATATTTATTTATTATTATGTATATATGTTATTGAAATAAACCTCCAGTAAAGTAAAAAATTTATTTAAAAGTACGTGTTAGGAATCACATACACTCTCATACATGTATACATATGTGTGTGTATATAGTATTTTTGGAATGTAATAAGTGTTCGTCAGTCCGTTATTTCCAAACAATTTGCTTAATTGTTTTTAAATGAAGGTATTGATGTGTCGATCGTAAAGGTACATGCTTTTTCTGTCTTTTTCGTTAGAAGACTTTCGTTTTCGTTTTCAAGCTGCTGGACTGTTTTCTTTACTTTCTTTGCTTCGGTTTGCTGACGACAAATTCGTGATTGCAAAATACTCAGAGGAGATTAGCTTACTACTGGTGTTAAGTTGTTATTGTGCAAAAGGTGTATTAAATACGATCCTAGTGCTGCTACAATTTACTTTAAGACCAATCTATTGCGCAACTATTATTGTAGTTTGCTCATCATTTTTAGATTAGATTTTCTTTGATTGAGCAAATTCTAAGCTCTTCTAGTGATTTAACTGTCAGGACTAAAAGATTAACAATTATATGACGATATATTCCAATGCAGTTGTCAGGAATTTCCGGACTATCACACCAACTTATCTAATTCCATGAAAAATCCTATTAACGCGCGACGCATGCCGAGGCCTTTGCTGTTTAGTCCGAGCAATGGCTATACTTGCTCCTGCTAGGACTTATGAACACAGTTTCACATAGTTTCACACCTGTCACAAAATACGTAATTGATCGAACAAATCTAACCAGTGTTTCTCAAACTTAATAGCAGAAATACAGCGTATGAAGCTTAACTTTGACTATTATTTCCTAATAACCTTTAGAGTTTTGAATCAGATTAGTTATCAGGAGCTTTAATTAAGTTTCCTTGTATACTATAAATCATTACTTTGCTCGCTGTGTTCAGGGCGATAAAAACCAAGGTCTGCTTAATAAAATAGTACAAAATACGTTACAGGTATGGTCAGTTAACCCCCACACCCACAGGTACAACTAATAATGATTACCACCGGTGATAATTAATGATCTTTACGATAATAATTTCTGTAGTCCACAATAACAGCCCGGAGGAATCTTTATTGGTTTGTCCTTGCATAAATAACCTATAAAATGTTGATAAAACATTAAGGAATTGCCGGATATGACAATATGTTATTTTTGATGACGCCATTATGAAAAAAAAAATAGGTTTAAGAGTGCTTAACAGCAACGTTCTATATGTAGAAAATGCAATTAACATTATTCACAGGCATTAATAAAGAAAACTTGTTTATATGTACACAAAGATGCGCGAATTATTACGTATGGATAGTCCATATATGCTGATAAATATGATAATTTTACGTAACTTTTTTCATATTAATCTTCTACATTTTAATCTTCTACATATCTTCCAGTAAACAGTGTACGTATATTTTTATATATGTTAATAAGTCTCGATAGCAGAGTGGTTGGGTGGTCAGAATTTCGAGTCGAGAGACCTGAGTTCGATCCACAGGTGGCTGGCAGGCTCGTACCAATGGGTTTTTCAAAACCTTATGTACGAATTATATCGATGACTTGGACATAAAGACATCGACGGGCTGACCACCTGTCACGTTGTCCCAAAAAATGTCTTCGGTGAAAGGTGGGTCAAAAGAACATTATCTGAACATCTCTACCCCACTATTGGAAATGGCGTGAAGATATTTTTTTTTTTCAGAGACGAAAGTATAACATTGTTTTTGATTAAATAAATAATTAAACAAAAACGCACGCATCAACTTTTTTGTGCATGCTTTCCAATATATTTACAAACATAAAACTTACTTTTAAAGAACTTATACTTATTCTGATACACCCTTATATTTTTGTCATGTTTATTATAAAAAAACATATGTTCACTCCATTCCCAATACATGGGTAGACAGAGGTCTAGTCTAGACAATTATGTCCCTTCGACCCACCTTCCACCGAAGATATTTTCTAGACATCGTGACCGGTGGTGTGCCCGACGCCGTTTTTATATCCAAGCCAACGATATAATTCGTACATAAGTTTTTGAAAAACCCATTGGTACGAGCCTGCCACCTGGGGATCGAACTCAGGTCGCTTGACTCGAAATTCCGACCACCCAACTACTCGGCTATCGTGACTTCATTAAAATACATTAAATTTTTTTAATATAATATACTAGGATTTCAGGCCTTCGGTTCCGAATGGTTGGGTGATTAGGATTCGAGTCAACTTCGACCCTCAAGTGACAGCCTCTTACATATATTTTTTTTCAAACCTTTTGTATGTTTTATATTGTATACAAAGACGACGATGGGCTCACCACCTGACACGTTGTCCCAAAAAATGTCTTCGGTGAAAGGTGGGTCAAAAGAACATTATCTGAACATCTCTACCCCACTATTGGAAATGGCGTGAAGATATTTTTTTTTTTCAGAGACGAAAGTATAACATTGTTTTTGATTAAATAATTAATTAAACAAAAACGCACGCATCAACTTTTTTGTGCATGCTTTCCAATATATTTACAAACATAAAACTTACTTTTAAAGAACTTATACTTATTCTGATACACCCTTATATTTTTGTCATGTTTATTATAAAAAAACATATGTTCACTCCATTCCCAATACACGGGTAGACAGAGGTCTAAACAAATAAGTCATTCCGACCCGACCGACTCGGTATATTGTTGCAGAAGGGTAACTTTGATCTGGTATTTAAATAGAAGGGGGGATGATATTATAATGGCGCTGATACCACACAGCATTACAATACCATTTATATCATACTTTTTTTCATCTTTCGATCATATGAATGCAAAGTACGTCATGCAACAACATAAAAAACTTCATCGTGTTCAATGAAGGGTCACGGAATCGTTTACGCTAAAAGGAAATACAGGTGACGCCTCCGCCCTACCCGGTCACGGTCAAAGATTCTTCCTGTCTTTCATTGTTATGATATCGTCTTACGGGATATGTTGTAATACTATGGCGATGTTGCGTTCATAAGTTAAAAAAATATTTTCACGCCATTCCCAACACAGGGGTAGACAGAGGTCTAGTCTAGACAATTAGTTCCCTTCGACCCACCTTCCACCGAAGATATTTTCGGGACAACGTTACAGGTGGTGAGCCCGTCGCCGTCTTTATGTCCAAGCCAACGATATAACTCGTACTCGTACGATCGAACTCGGGTCTCTTGACTCGAAATTCCGACCACCCAATCACTCGGCTATCGTGACTTTAACGCGTTTATAAGTATTATTATTATTTCTCTACACGCACAATCCTTGAGGGGGTAGTCAGAGAGAACAGATCGCTAAGCGTCAATTTCCTTACATAGCTCTTTCGCTTCGCTCGTCTAGGTATCCGAGTACTCTAGACCCTCCCCTCTTCTGGCAATTTGCTCATATGTTCTTCGAAAGTTAGTCTCGCCTATCTCGACACCTTTTAATATCAACTTTCGCGCTACATATTTTCTTCTCCTTTCGGTTTTCGCTCATTCGCTCAACGTGCCCAAACCATCGAAGCACGCCCTTATCAATATTAGTGATAACGTCATCGTTCAAACCTGCCATATTGCGAATCTCTTCGATCGGCGAAGGTGAACGCATCTCCACCGTGATAACCGAAAATAAGGAACTAGACGACCAGTCTTTTAATTTTGGCGTTTTAATACATTTTTAATGATACCATATTTATAAATACTTTAAACATTTCTTTGGATAACATACTCTTCTTTGGATACAAAAGATCCTGAATGATAAAGATCATACACAAAGATGGTCTGGACACTCAGATGGTGAGAAGCTTTCTACTTTTAATCTTGATAAAAGTCACGATTAATCTTGATATAAAAATACATACATTTTTATTATTTTGTCAGTAAAAGATCCCTGAATGTCTTGTTATCTTGTTAACATTGTTTTTGATTAAATAATTAATTAAACAAAAACGCACGCATCAACTTTTTTGTGCATGCTTTCCAATATATTTACAAACATAAAACTTACTTTTAAAGAACTTATACTTATTCTGATACACCCTTATATTTTTGTCATGTTTATTATAAAAAAACATATGTTCACTCCATTCCCAATACACGGGTAGACAGAGGTCTAAACAAATAAGTCATTCCGACCCGACCGACTCGGTATATTGTTGCAGAAGGGTAACTTTGATCTGGTATTTAAATAGAAGGGGGGATGATATTATAATGGCGCTGATACCACACAGCATTACAATACCATTTATATCATACTTTTTTTCATCTTTCGATCATATGAATGCAAAGTACGTCATGCAACAACATAAAAAACTTCATCGTGTTCAATGAAGGGTCACGGAATCGTTTACGCTAAAAGGAAATACAGGTGACGCCTCCGCCCTACCCGGTCACGGTCAAAGATTCTTCCTGTCTTTCATTGTTATGATATCGTCTTACGGGATATGTTGTAATACTATGGCGATGTTGCGTTCATAAGTTAAAAAAATATTTTCACGCCATTCCCAACACAGGGGTAGACAGAGGTCTAGTCTAGACAATTAGTTCCCTTCGACCCACCTTCCACCGAATACATAAGTTTTGAAAACCCATTGGTACGACGCAGTCTCTGGAGATCGAACTCGGGTCTCTTGACTCGAAATTCGACCACCCAATCACTGGCTATCGTGACTTTAACGCGTTTATAAGTATTATTATTATTTCACACGCACAATCCTTGAGGGGGTAGTCAGAGAGAACAGATCGCTAAGCGTCAATTTCCTTACATAGCTCTTTCGCTTCGCTCGTCTAGGTATCCGAGTACTCTAGACCCTCCCTCTTCTGGCAATTTGCTCATATGTTCTTCGAAAGTTAGTCTCGCCTACCTCGACACCTTTTAATATCAACTTTCGCTCTACATATTTTCTTCTCCTTTCGGTTTTCGCTCATTCGCTCAACGTGCCCAAACCATCGAAGCACGCCCTTATTAATATTAGTAGAGATAAATCGTGGATAAATATGGGTTTTTATAAAAAGGAGGAAAACGAGCAGGTGGCTCACGTGATGGTAAGTGATTACCGCCGCCCATGAATACCCGCAATGCCAGAGGCATAGCAGATGCGTTGCCGGCCTTAGAGTGGAAGAATTGGGGGGGGGGGGGATTTGGGCCTCCGGTTACCTGCACTCGAAACGCAGAAATTTGTTAAACTTCTACTTCACCCCGGTATTCTGTGAGGGCGTGGTACTTACCCGGTCGAGCCGGCCCATTCATGCATTACAAAACAATTGAAAAAAACATAGGTAAATAAACATAGGTAATCTAGTAGATTTAGGTGAAAATGAAATAAAGTCATTTATTTATGGGGATATAAGTAACGTACATTACATCCATGAATCGTCATGTTTTAAACTACCACCGTTTCGTAATAAGGTTCCTCTAACGGAGAAGAAACAGACGAAGGAAATTCCGTTGGTATCCTCTTTTTTAGCTTTTTTTTTATAATGGTCCAATGTATGTATCTACTCATATTGTGTATTATGCATATATATTACGTATGTTGATGATAAATGTATTATAAATATACATATTTTAATTATGTACTCGCGCAATCAACCTTCTAGTTACCTCTCTATCATCGCCAGCAGATCTAAGTGGTTGGAAGAAATTTCTCCATAAATAAGCAGTACCTGTATACAGACTATATAAGAATTTCCTTTCGTTTATATGTGTAAACATAAAACATTATCTATGCATACATAACAAACTTTTAAATAAAACACTACAATATTATACTTTCCTAATTTATTTCATATTACAAAAATAATAATCAAATGAAATCAGGAAACGCCATTCAATAAGTTAATTATTTTCCTTATTTTTCAATAAATCACCTTAAACGTGATTTATATCTTAGCACTAGTAAAGTTTAGTTGAATAGATATGAAGTAAACAGATATAAACCGCAAGACGTCATAATGACTCAAAAGGTCTCGCGAAATACCCACAGCCTTTGCATTCTTTTAATTCAAGGCTTAAAGCGTGTGTGACATGAGACAGATTTAACTATGTACATACACTGCTTATTATAGTGCTTAAGTTTATCCTAAACAACTTTAAAAGGAAAAAATATATGTCAACTACAGAATTAATATTTATTTTACCGATACATATCGGAAATGTAATTAAGCTCTGGGATTGTTACATCTACATCTCTAGTTATTTAAATATAATTATGATTATTGATTGAATTAATGAGAAATTTAAAAATCAACTATCACGAGCGGGATTCGAATCTGCGACCTCTGCTGTTCTTTGGAAATGTTAATAAGTAATATTATAAATTAACAAGTAGTCCAACATTACTTACATAAATAAATAAAATATTTTCACGCCATTCCCAATAGACAGAGGTAGACAGAGGTCCGTCGCCGTCTCAATTTCAAAGCCAACTATATAATTCGTACATAAGTTTTTAAAAAAACCCCATTGGTGCGAGCCTGCCACCTGGAAATCGAACTCGAGTCTCACGACTCGAAATTCCGACCACCTAAACACTCGCCTATCGTGACTTTTTTAATGAATTAAAAATTGTACAATGGGGATTAGTTGATGTCTAATAACTGCAATAAATACAAGTTTTAGCAATCATTTTACACCAATAAAACGTATAGTTCTAATGCAATAAATCATAAGACAAATTTTTCAATGGCTGGACAGATTTAAGGGACATTTAATCTGAAGGTGCCATAAGTCTAGACAAACTCTAAATATACATTTATCTCGAAACTTACACTAAACGCTACTAACCGTCTTAAATATCTAGTCTATAAATAGTCTTGAATATCTTTTTTTAATATTATTGAATTCATTTGACGAATTCCGTAGATGAGTAACGTACACATCGGTTTTCAAGATGCCGGAGCTGAGCATGACCTCTGAGGTCCCGGGTTTGATTCCCAGACGGATTAATATAGAAAAGCGCTTTTATTTTCTCGGGTGTGGGTGGTTCTGGTGCCTTCGTTGTTTCCGATTTCATTTCATTGCGTAACCCATGCCCGAAGCTATGCGACAAACTTAACCTAACAAAATAATTTCGGACTTCTGGACTAGCGTGTGGCTGATCTGGAAGAGCGAATAGTGAAATGGTGAAGGTAACCCCTTAACTTGAATGTTACATGCTTTACATATCGTGGAAGTAAAGGGGTCGAGGCAAGACAAAACTAACTCTCGAAGACCATCTAAACAAATCGCTCAAAGAGGTGCGGGTCGAGCAAACTTGACACTGGTGAATTTGAAAGAAGCAAAAAGAGCTTTAAATGGATCGAGGCATCTAACGATATGTTCTCTCTGGCTATTCCGCCATAAGCATGAATAAATTTGCTTATTTACTTTATTTTAAGTGCTTTAACTACTTGTTTTCGGATCAGAGCACTGTATTTAATATTGTCCCTTTCTACGTTTATATTTATTAACCCGGTAAAAAGATAAAACATTATCTATGCATACATAACAAACTTTTAAATAAAACACTACAATATTATACTTTCCTAATTTATTTCATATTACAAAAATAATAATCAAATGAAATCAGGAAACGCCATTCAATAAGTTAATTATTTTCCTTATTTTTCAATAAATCACCTTAAACGTGATTTATATCTTAGCACTAGTAAAGTTTAGTTGAATAGATATGAAGTAAACAGATATAAACCGCAAGACGTCATAATGACTCAAAAGGTCTCGCGAAATACCCACAGCCTTTGCATTCTTTTAATTCAAGGCTTAAAGCGTGTGTGACATGAGACAGATTTAACTATGTACATACACTGCTTATTATAGTGCTTAAGTTTATCCTAAACAACTTTAAAAGGAAAAAATATATGTCAACTACAGAATTAATATTTATTTTACCGATACATATCGGAAATGTAATTAAGCACTGGGATTGTTACATCTACATCTCTAGTTATTTAAATATAATTATGATTATTGATTGAATTAATGAGAAATTTAAAAATCAACTATCACGAGCGGGATTCGAATCTGCGACCTCTGCTGTTCTTTGGAAATGTTAATAAGTAATATTATAAATTAACAAGTAGTCCAACATTACTTACATAAATAAATAAAATATTTTCACGCCATTCCCAACACAGGGTAGACAGAGGTCTAGTCTAGACAATTAAGTCCTTCGACCCACCTTCCATCGAAGATATTTTCGACAACGTTACAGGTGGTGAGCCTGTCGCCGTCTTTATGTCCAAGCCAACGATATAACTCTGCGCTCAAATGTTCGAACTCGGGTCTCTTGACTCGAAATTCCGACCACCCAATCACTCGGCTATCGTGACTTTAACGCGTTTATAAGTATTATTATTATTTCTCTACACGCACAATCCTTGAGGGGGTAGTCAGAGAGAACAGATCGCTAAGCGTCAATTTCCTTACATAGCTCTTTCGCTTCGCTCGTCTAGGTATCCGAGTACTCTAGACCCTCCCCTCTTCTGGCAATTTGCTCATATGTTCTTCGAAAGTTAGTCTCGCCTATCTCGACACCTTTTAATATCAACTTTCGCGCTACATATTTTCTTCTCCTTTCGGTTTTCGCTCATTCGCTCAACGTGCCCAAACCATCGAAGCACGCCCTTATCAATATTAGTGATAACGTCATCGTTCAAACCTGCCATATTGCGAATCTCTTCGATCGGCGAAGGTGAACGCATCTCCACCGTGATAACCGAAAATAAGGAACTAGACGACCAGTCTTTTAATTTTGGCGTTTTAATACATTTTTAATGATACCATATTTATAAATACTTTAAACATTTCTTTGATAACATACTCTTCTTTTGGATACAAAAGATCCTGAATGATAAAGATCCTTCCATACTCAAAGATGGTCTGACACTCAGATGGTGAGAAGCTTTCTACTTTTAATCTTGATAAAGTCACGATTAATCTTGATATAAAAATACATACATTTTTATTATTTTGTCAGTAAAAGATCCCTGAATGTCTTGTTATCTTGTTGTTAACTTACATTATTTTTATGGTGTATGTGTGTGTTTTACAAATTTTTCCACATAGTTCTTGTAAATAGTGTATAAAAGAGGATTTTTTCAGCAAATATATGCAAAAATAACGCAATTCTCAATACTGGGGTATAGAGAACTCTGGACTATTATTTTCTTTTGACCCACCTTCCATCGAAGATATTTTCGGGACAACGTGACAGGTGGTATTCGTTTCATCGCCTTTTATGTCCAAGCCAGACGAATTGTACATAAGTTTTTTGAAAACTCATTGGTACTGCCACCTGGGGATCGTGAACTCTGGCCCTCGACTCGAAATTCCGACCACCCAACAACTGGCTATCGTGACTTTAACGCGTTTATAAGTATTATTATTATTTCTACACGCACAATCCTTGAGGGGGTAGTCAGAGAGAACAGATCGCTAAGCGTCAATTTCCTTACATAGCTCTTTCCTTCGCTCGTCTAGGTATCCGAGTACTCTAGACCCTCCCTCTTCTGGCAATTTGCTCATATGTTCTTCGAAAGTTAGTCTCGCCTACCTCGACACCTTTTAATATCAACTTTCGCTCTACATATTTTCTTCTCCTTCGGTTTTCGCTCATTCGCTCAACGTGCCCAAACCATCGAAGCACGCCCTTATCAATATTAGTGATAACGTCATCGTTCAAAACCTGCCATATTGCGAATCTCTTCGATCGGCCAAGGTGAACGCATCTCCACCGTGATAACTGAAAATAAGGAACTAGACGACCAGTCTTTTAATTTTGGCGTTTTAATACATTTTTAATGATACCATATTTATAAATACTTTAAACATTTCTTTGATAACATACTCTTCTTTTGGATACAAAAGATCCTGAATGATAAAGATCCTTCCATACTCAAAGATGGTCTGACACTCAGATGGTGAGAAGCTTTCTACTTTTAATCTTGATAAAAGTCACGATTAATCTTGATATAAAAATACATACATTTTTATTATTTTGTCAGTAAAAGATCCCTGAATGTCTTGTTATCTTGTTGTTAACTTACATTATTTTTATGGTGTATGTGTGTGTTTTACAAATTTTTCCACATAGTTCTTGTAAATAGTGTATAAAAGAGGATTTTTTCAGCAAATATATGCAAAAAAAATGTAACGCAATTCTCAATACTGGGGTATAGAGAACTCTGGACTATTATTTTCTTTTGACCCACCTTCCACCGAATACATAAGTTTTTGAAAAAACCCATTGGTACGACGCAGTCTCTTGGAGATCGAACTCGGGTCTCTTGACTCGAATTCGTATCCCCCAACCACAAAGCCTTGAGTCTAGATCATACAAATCTCTATATCTATCTCTATATCTCTATTTTGTATGAATACTATTATGAATCAACATGGGTTGATTCGGATGTTTATATACGACTGATGGCGGGATAACTCATCTAATCTCGAAGAATATCGTACTAAATTTAAGCAGACCGTAGTCGTCGTAATGTGGGCTTGCCAGGCGTCCCGTTTATGGCAAATTCTTCCTCATGGAAGACGCCTATATTTTACAGTGGAGTTTTACAAATCGTTATCATAATGATAAGTGTATTTTTTTTTTGTATTCACTCTTTTTCAATTACTGTGATAAACAGTCGAAACAATTTAGTCATATTTCACCAAAACTCCTTTGAGACAACATGATATGCCCATGCTTAGCTTTTGCAGCCAAAATGCTTTTTATAAACAAACATTTGCGAAATAACATTCTTAATATATCTGCTAACCACTCCAACTAAGCAATACTTCTGTCTGGATTGGTTTACGCAAATAGTCGAACAGCGAGCCCAAACCTACAACGTTGTTTCGCAGTCCGCACACTAAATCTTTAGGCTATTGACGCTTAATATTAGTAGAGATAAATCGTGGATAAATATGGGTTTTTTTATAAAAAAGGGAGGAAAACGAGCAGGTGGCTCACGTGATGGTAAGTGATTACCGCCGCCCATGAATACCCGCAATGCCAGAGGCATAGCAGATGCGTTGCCGGCCTTAGAGTGGAAGAATTGGGGATTTGGGCCTCCGGTTACCTGCACTCGAAACGCAGAAATTTGTTAAACTTCTACTTCACCCCGGTATTCTGTGAGGGCGTGGTACTTACCCGGTCGAGCCGGCCCATTCATGCATTACAAAACAATTGAAAAAAACATAGGTAAATAAACATAGGTAATCTAGTAGATTTAGGTGAAAATGAAATAAAGTCATTTATTTATGGGGATATAAGTAACGTACATTACATCCATGAATCGTCATGTTTTAAACTACCACCGTTTCGTAATAAGGTTCCTCTAACGGAGAAGAAACAGACGAAGGAAATTCCGTTGGTATCCTCTTTTTTAGCTTTTTTTTATAATGGTCCAATGTATGTATCTACTCATATTGTGTATTATGCATATATATTACGTATGTTGATGATAAATGTATTATAAATATACATATTTTAATTATGTACTCGCGCAATCAACCTTCTAGTTACCTCTCTATCATCGCCAGCAGATCTAAGTGGTTGGAAGAAATTTCTCCATAAATAAGCAGTACCTGTATACAGACTATATAAGAATTTCCTTTCGTTTATATGTGTAAACATAAAACATTATCTATGCATACATAACAAACTTTTAAATAAAACACTACAATATTATACTTTCCTAATTTATTTCATATTACAAAAATAATAATCAAATGAAATCAGGAAACGCCATTCAATAAGTTAATTATTTTCCTTATTTTTCAATAAATCACCTTAAACGTGATTTATATCTTAGCACTAGTAAAGTTTAGTTGAATAGATATGAAGTAAACAGATATAAACCGCAAGACGTCATAATGACTCAAAAGGTCTCGCGAAATACCCACAGCCTTTGCATTCTTTTAATTCAAGGCTTAAAGCGTGTGTGACATGAGACAGATTTAACTATGTACATACACTGCTTATTATAGTGCTTAAGTTTATCCTAAACAACTTTAAAAGGAAAAAATATATGTCAACTACAGAATTAATATTTATTTTACTGATACATATCGGAAATGTAATTAAGCTCTGGGATTGTTACATCTACATCTCTAGTTATTTAAATATAATTATGATTATTGATTGAATTAATGAGAAATTTAAAATCAACTATCACGAGCGGGATTCGAATCTGCGACCTCTGCTGTTCTTTGGAAATGTTAATAACAAGTAGTCCAACATTACTTACATAAATAAATAAAATATTTTCACGCCATTCCCAATAGACAGAGGTAGACAGAGGTCCGTCGCCGTCTCAATTTCCAAGTCAACTATATAATTCGTACATAAGTTTTTAAAAACCCCATTGGTGCGAGCCTGCCACCTGAATGAACTCGAGTCTCACGACTCGAAATTCCGACCACCTAAACACTCGCCTATCGTGACTTTTTAATGAATTAAAATTGTACAATGGGGATTAGTTGATGTCTAATAACTGCAATAAATACAAGTTTTAGCAAACATTTTACACCAATAAAACGTATAGTTCTAATGCAATAAATCATAAGACAAATTTTTCAATGGCTGGACAGATTTAAGGGACATTTAATCTGAAGGTGCCATAAGTCTAGACAAACTCTAAATATACATTTATCTCGAAACTTACACTAAACGCTACTAACCGTCTTAAATATCTAGTCTATAAATAGTCTTGAATATCTTTTTTTAATATTATTGAATTCATTTGACGAATTCCGTAGATGAGTAACGTACACATCGGTTTTCAAGATGCCGGAGCTGAGCATGACCTCTGAGGTCCCGGGTTTGATTCCCAGACGGATTAATATAGAAAAGCGCTTTCTTTATTTTCTCGGGTGTGGGTGGTTCTGGTGCCTTCGTTGTTTCCGATTTCATTTCATTGCGTAACCCATGCCCGAAGCTATGCGACAAACTTAACCTAACAAAATAATTTCGGACTTCTGGACTAGCGTGTGGCTGATCTGGAAGAGCGAATAGTGAAATGGTGAAGGTAACCCCTTAACTTGAATGTTACATGCTTTACATATCGTGGAAGTAAAGGGGTCGAGGCAAGACAAAACTAACTCTCGAAGACCATCTAAACAAATCGCTCAAAGAGGTGCGGGTCGAGCAAACTTGACACTGGTGAATTTGAAAGAAGCAAAAAGAGCTTTAAATGGATCGAGGCATCTAACGATATGTTCTCTCTGGCTATTCCGCCATAAGCATGAATAAATTTGCTTATTTACTTTATTTTAAGTGCTTTAACTACTTGTTTTCGGATCAGAGCACTGTATTTAATATTGTCCCTTTCTACGTTTATATTTATTAACCCGGTAAAAAAGATAAAAAAGCGAGGAAGATATTCGGAATGCAGTAGATTCAAAAGATCTTATCACAAACATTATTATCATGTCGCGTTACGTCAAACGAATGAATGTAGACCGAACGCTGGAGCGTATAAACAGCGCGAAAGTGTAAACAAAAACTAAATGGTAAAAAAAAGGTAGAAGTTAAAATACTATAAATTGTTCGAAGTTGGTAATGTCAAGGGTACTCATATATGGCGACGTAAAAATATCTGATCGACACGAGAGGCGGAGGAAACGGAGGAAGGGAGGGGTACCATGAGAGATTCAAAGATGTCGAGCCAAAATCTTACACTCTAGAAGTGCACTGAATAATCACTCAAGATGTCCTTAGTCATTCAAGAACCTTCAGAGGATCGGGACCTCTTCTACGAGAAAATCTAGCGTCAACTCTAGTATGGACCGCGTCACCAGGTTGTCTGGTTTTTCTGGCTACCTCCTTGAGGCACATGAATGAATTAAATACTTTAAAGTTAAAAAATTAAATTATAAATTAAATTTGTTTTATAAAATAAAAAATTATAAAAATATATTTTATGCAGTAATATTCCGAGTCAAAAAACTGTCGCTCAGATAAAATAAAATAACAAATGTTCACGATGAAAATTAAAATTTGTAATAAATACATATTGTTAGCTTTTTTGTCTACGTTATATAAAAACAACAATAACTTAACCTCTTGAACTTATAGCACAGCGTGGTTATGACATCAATGCATAGATGTTTTTAAGAAAAGGATTACGTAAGCATCTTTTCATTGGAAAAAAAAATTTACTAATTTATACAAATAAATTATACCAGTATACAAATATTTTTAATTATTATTAACTTTACGTTTGTATTTATTATTATTATAAATATCATCACATATCTAATACATATCAATATAAAATAAAAATAAATATCTTCACGCAATTCCCAATACAGGGGTAGACAGAGGTCAAGTCTAGACAATTAAGTCCCTTTGACCCACCTTCCACCGAAGATATTTTCGGGACAACGTGACAGGTGGTGAGCCCGTCGACGCCTTTATGTCCAAGCCAACGACGAAATTCGTACATAAGTTTTTGAAAAACTCATTGGTACTGCCACCTGGGGATCGAACTCGGGTCTCTCGACTCGAAATTCCGACCACCCAACAACTCGGCTATCGTGACTCACATATCACATATCTATTGGACGGTAATCTTGGATACTAAGATACTATTTCTTTGTCAATAGGCTTCATGGAAAAGGGTAAAGGACTATTAGAGTAAATTGAATATAAAAATTTGAGAATATTTTTCCACCGCTTTTTGAGTTATAAATCCGAGCCTTCAAACGAAATTTAAGTGACCGGTAATTTTACAAATTCAACCTTTAAGGTCTCTAATTTTCCGTAACACGATGAGATAAGCCGTTAAATAGAAAGACATGTTGAATGGTTTTAGACAAAATTAGCATCAAGCAGATCCGAAAAAAAAGCTAAACTATCTGATCTTATAAAAATGCACAGAGAATGGAAAACCAGAGATGGACTAAAAAGATTACAGAATGGGGACCACGAGGCGATAAGCGTAAAAGAAGACGACCGTAGTGAAGATGGCAAGATATATTATAGATAGAGCAGGTAACCACTGGTAAAAACTGGCCAAAGATAGAAATAATCGGAAAAAGTTCGACGTAGCCTATGCCCAAAAGGTAAAAACTACGGAATAACTTTATAATTTGTATTATATAAAATAAAAAATATGTAGTATAAAGTATTAGAATGTACTTATTCTAATACTTTATACTACTTATACTATATTAATCATTACTAGTTAGTACTATTAGTAATAGTATTAGTTAGTACTATTAATATATTAACAGTATTTCTTCTGACGTTTCATCAATGATGAACCGCACCCTAATAATGTTAGGGTGCGTCCAAATCTGGCGAATGCGCCGCCCACACGCCAACTCTACGCCGCGCGAGAATAGATAACGACCCGCGCGCGTACAACGTGTGTTGCGAGAACTTCTTCCGGCTCCATCACTCGCTCAATTCGTTTCTTTTTAATGAAGGTTGAATACGTATTATCATAAATTGGGTAGATGAAGATTGTTCGAACATTTATACGTAAGATATACGGCTGCACGCGAGCGAGCCTTGCGTCAGTTGCGTTAAAGAGGCGCAACAAAGAACTGCAGTTACTGCACGCGTGCAGCGCGCGTGCACCTCTAAAGTGGACTTATATGGAAGCACCAAAATACTGATTCTTTTATGTTTACATCAGAGATCTTGTATTTAATTGCATTTTAAATGTAATATACCTGTTTTAAATATAATTAGAATCAAAGGGAAAAAATCGAAAGATAGAGCCGGAATTTCATTTGAGAGTCACACAGAACTGATGTTCATAGAAAACGACTTTTTAACTAAAGCAAGGTATTTGGAAAAAGTCTTTAACGAACACGTTCGGCCATTTGTGATAAATTTGGGTGAGGATGCTATTTTTATGTATGACACTGCCCGACCTCATACAGGTTTCATTGTGAACACCTACAAGAGGTGAATATTACTCGTATGGAGTGGCCAACGCGCAACCCGGATATCAATCCAGATCGAGCAAGCTTAGGGCGAGAGCTGGAGAGATGCGTAAAACAACGAAACTCTCCTCCAATCACGCTTCGTAAGCTCAAAGTTGCTCTCACAGAGGAATCGGAGAATATTTACCAAAATCATAGAAGAAACTTGGTGTACAGTATGAACCGCGTAAACGCGAGAAGACAATATAAAGTATTAAAATTCAAGAAAATCAAATTGTTTTACAAAAATATCATGTTTCCTATGGTTTTAAGGCAAGATCAACTGTTTTTTCTTTATATAATTTTTAAAAAATAAAATGTAGCGACTGATAAATTATATTACTTTTATTTAAGGGGTATTATATTATCTATTAAACACCGTTTATTTTATTAAGGTAGCATTCTTAGTTTACACGATTTATGGGTTTCTTTAGGTGACGCGCGTTCATTGCTGTCGAATTTAGTAGTCAAATGAGAAATAAGAGAATATTCATGCGTTTTATTTTCCCTCCTTCATTATAATAATGGCTCGTTAAAATTCAGTGCAGGACACAAGCACCCCCCGCGGACCCTTTGGGGAGTGGACTGCGAAACATGAAGTCGCAGGTTCGAGACCGCCTTACCACTCGCGAACCGCCTTCCGTTATCGTGAAAAGCAATGCAGTTCTGTTGGAATATAGAAAAATGAATAAATATCTTCAAGCAATTCGAAATACAGGGGTAGACAGAGGTCCAGTCTAGACAATTAAGTCCCCATGACCCACATTCCACTGAAGATATTTTCGGGACAATGTGGTGACAGGCGATGAGCCCTTCGCGGTCTTAATGTCCAAGCCAACGATAAAATTCGTACATAAGTTTTTTGAAATACCTATCGGTACGAGCCTGCCACCTGGGGATCGATCTCGCGTCTCTCGACTCGTAATTCCGACCACAAAGAGGTCGTAACCACACATGGAATTAAAACAGCAAAGCACCAAATTAAATATGTGTAATGGGCAAATAAAACATTGACATTTAGTGTAGTGTAGTTGACTCCTTTATATGTTCAAATTAGACAATCCTGAAACAGCTTGTGAACACAGTGTATTTGAAAATGAAAATCCGGTGAATAGGAGGTCCGTAAGGACTGAACTGTCCAGATCTCTGGAAACTACATGAACATAAAAACAGACTGCCCTGGTGATATTAGGTTTGATGTGTAGTACAATTATGAATAAATAATAAATGTAGACAACATCACATACATAACGTAATGTAGCTAAATCATTGAGTTGTAGAATCAGAAACAACGAAGGATCCACAAATACCCAGTCCCATAAATACGTACATAAATGACTAAATTGCACCGGTCTTGGAATCAAACCCGTGTCCGCAAAGCTTCCAATACCTTGAAAAACCATCGTACGCCATTAAGGAAGAAGTTGAAAAGACAAAAAAACGACATGTCGAAAAATAATACAATGGAGATAATTTGTCACATCTACATTACGTTGACACCTCGGTTCCATAGGAAAGCTATACTTATCCGATGCATCGCAGTAGCTCGATTCGCAGAAGTTATAGCTAGAATAGATACGAAAAGCTACATAGATAGATACAGAAAGATGGTTGTCCTATGTCTCTCTTTCTTCTCGCCCCTCTTCAATACAATTATCCCATACAGTAATAATTCCACGAGAAAAAAACGTTAGCGCCTGATGTTTGAACAACAGCAATATTGTACAATTAACAATTGTCATGCCTAACGCTACACGCAGTTTTAAAATTTATATAAAATAAATTAAAATCTTCATGCAATTCCCAATACAGGGGTAGACAGAGGTCTATTCTAGACCATCAAGTCGACCTACCTGCCATCGAAGATATTTTCGAGACAACGTCACAGGTGTTGCGCCCGTCGCCGTCTTTATGTCCAAGCAAACGATATAATTTTACTTGAGTTTTTGAAAAACCCATTGGTACAAGCCTACCACCTGAGGATCGAATTCGGGTCTTTTGAAATTCTGACCACCAAACCACTCGGCTATTGTGACTTCAAAATTTGTATGCTAGATAAAAGCTTTATTCTGAATCCGGTGACAATAATACGATTATTATCTCGCATACATAGTAAGCCGAGATGTAAACGTAAAGACAGTGGTAGAGCCACGCGTCTAGACTAGACCTCTGTCTACCCCTGTATTGGGAATTGCGTGAGGATATATTTTTTTTAAATTAAGCAATATTTCACTTTAAAGTTATAACAAGCGAGACTTACGCTGTCAGTAGAAATTTTAAAAACATTTTTTTTCTCTCTAATTTTGTACTTTTCTTTTTTTAATTATCTTACCTAGCACTGTAAATTACCTAGCAGAATTATGAACAACCATGGAGAAGAGTCGAGATGCAGTTTCCACAGAAATTGTATCCGCGACTGGTCGTAGCCGTTGGTGACAATAGAGCTGGTTCTTTTCTCGCACACCGGCTAAGACTAACCAACCAACGAGGAGAAGCAAGCAGCCTCAGTACCTTGGCATGACGAGTAGGTCTGTACGAGTTTAGTTAATAAGCATTATAATTATAAACTTACCTTTTTTCTGTAAAGAGTAAAAAAATGTAGTTTCAAGAATAAATAATTCATTTTCGCTTGCCAATAAATAATAGCAACACTACCAGTTGTTTATGAACTATTATTCAAACAAGGCGCTGTATTAAAATATTTTTTATGTTCATATGATATGATGACATAGGTAACAATTACTTTATCAGAGACAACTAAGGATAAGCCATGAAAATACCATTGCGTATCGACGGATAGCGAGGTAACGTTTTCACAAAATATTTCACCAAAATTCATCGAAACGAAGACGGAGGTTGTATGCCAGTACAGCGATCGCCAATCCGCTTGCTAAGCAAGGCAATTTTGGTACACCCTCTCCCTTTTTTGCCCTAAAGATATTATTCGGATTCTATAGAAATTCGAATCCTTTTTTGCCCTAAAGGCTCTAGGAACCTCAGAGTACTAAGCTTTATTATTCTGAGCTAGTAACCTGACGTCACGATAGCCGAGTGGTTGGGTGGTCGGAATTTCGAGTCAATAGACCCGAGTTCGATCCCCAGTTGGTAGGCTCGTACCAATGAGTTTTTCAAAACTTATGTACGAATATCGTTGGCTTGGACATAAAGGCGGCGATGGGCTCACCACCTGTCACGTTGTCCCGAAAATATCTTCGGTGGAAGGTGGGTCGAAGGGACTTAGTTGTCTAGACTCGACCTCTGTCTACCCCTGTATTGGGAATTGCGTGAAGATATTTATATTTATTTATTTATAGCTAGTAACCTTTTGTCTCTCATCCTATACAATCTTGGGTAACCGCCACATGAACTACGACAGTGAATTCATAACAATTTTATGAAAAAATGCGAACAATAGCGTAGTGGTTGGGTGATCGGACTTCGAGGTAAATGATCAGCGGTCGATCCCCAGGTGACAGACTCGGACAAATGGCCTTTTTTTTAAACTCATAAGGTACGATTTCTATCCTTGGCTTGAACATAAAGATGACGACGGGCTCACTACATGTTGACATAGACCCAAAAAATTGAAGATATACTAAGTCTAATCATAAAGCAAACGCAAAAAGCAACTTTTAACCTCAAAACTAACATGTAACAGAGGTGTATGTATATATTCAGTGCATACTGTTTTTAACTGAATGATCAATCAGACGTTCTCTTAAAAGTTGACCATAGATCAGCAATAGTCAGTTTGCCTTTTAAGTTCTCTCCACAGATCAATCCTCCTGAAGGATGTTGCTGAATATACTCCAGAAATTTGTCACGTTTGGCAATATTACAGTCACTGATTTATTTTTTAAAAACCATTAAATTAACTCAGCCGTCGGTGTTCAGCAGTGGATGTTAGGCCCAGGATTGTTTATTTTGAATTCAACTGCTCATTTCTAAGTTGAAACCCACACTCAACGATTGGTACCTAGATGAGGGCACCCTAGGAGGTAAACTAGAAGACCTGCAAATTTATATTCAAATTTATTAAAAATTTTAGGAACACTATTTTCGGGACAACGTGACAGGTGGTGAGCCCGACGCCGTCTTTATGTCCTAGCTAACGATATAATTCGTACATAAGTTTTGAAAAACCTATTGATACGATCCTCCCACCTGGGGATCTAACTCAGGTGTCTCGACTCGAAATGCCGACGACCCAACCACTGGCTGTCATGACTTATCTTAAAATGGAAAATTGAGTAAATCTGTGAAAATATTTAACGTCCACTTCGACTCGTATTATCCAAGAAGTTGAAGAGGCAGTGAAGTCTCGGGAAGTATCTGTCAACAAATCATATATTATTGCCCAACTCCTAAACGTTAAGGACATTTGTCGCCATCTCTGAGGTTCCGGGTTCGATTTCCGCACTGGTCAATGTACAAAAACCCCTTTTCTACATTTTCTCGGGTCTGGCTGTTTGTGGTGCATTCGTTGTTTCCGATTCCCATACCACAAGTGCTTTCGCTGCTTAATATCGGATCAGAGCAATGTATATGATGGTGTTCTTATCTATATACGTATCAATTTACGTCAAACGTCACTGCACTAGTGACTTGTCCCACCAGTCCAGTATTCAATAGCTTAATTCTATTACAAAAGAGGTGAAATACAACGTTACAGACTTTAAAAAAATATATCTTCACGCACTTCCCAATACAGGGGTAGACAGAGGTCTAGTCTAGACAATTAAGTCCCTTTGACCCACCTTCCACCGAAGATATTTTCGGGACAACGTGACAGGTGGTGAGCCCGACGCCGTCTTTATGTCCCAGCCAACGATATAATTCGTACATAAGTTTTTGAAAAACCTATTGATACGATCCTGCCACCTGGGGATCTAACTCGGGAGTCTCGACTCGAAATGCCGACCACCCAACCACTCGGCTATCATGACTTATCTTAAAATGGAAAAATTTAGTAAATCTGTGAAGATATTTAACGTCCACTTCGACTCGTATTATCCAAGAAGTTGAAGAGGCAGTGAAGTCTCGGGAAGTATCTGTCAACAAATCATATATTATTGCCCAACTCCAAAACGTTAAGGACATTTGTCGCCATCTCTGAGGTTCCGGGTTCGATTTCCGCACTGGTCAATGTACAAAAACCCCTTTTCTACATTTTCTCGGGTCTGGCTGTCTGTGGTGCATTCGTTGTTTCCGATTCCCATACCACAAGTGCTTTCGCTGCTTAATTTTGGATCAGAGCAATGTATATGATGGTGTTCTTATCTATATACGTATCTATTTACGTCAAACGTTCTATTACAAAAGAGGTGAAATACAACGTAACAGACTTTTAAAGATATTATAATACAATTACATTATAGAGGAGTCACGATAGCCGAGTGGTTGAGTGGTCGAAATTTCGAGTCGAGAGACCCGAGTTCGTTCCTCAAGTGGCCGTACCAATGGGTTTTTCTAAAAAACTTATGTACGAATTATATCGTTGGCTTGGATAGACTAGACCTCTGCCTACCCCTGTATTGGGAATTGCGTGAAAATGTTTTTTTTAACATTATCGAAGAATTCCCTGCGGTCTATCATCGTAGAGCCTACACGCTTGATAATGCCTTGTTTTGAAGCGAAACATGTATCACGATGTCGTTGGTGGTATATGTTACCTGGTTTGAGTGTTATGGTGGTGGTGCATCCATTGGCATTTGTGCATGCGTTTGAGATGGAGACATGTGAATTTCTTCTCTTCGGACTAAATAACATATGCCTTTTATTTTTGCTGCCGGAATTAAGCAATGTATTGTATAATAATGTGTAATAACATAGTTATAATTTGTATATTATTCAAATTAATAAAATAGTTACACGAGTTGCAAACCAGTTTTCTCTTTATTGTGATATTGCTATTTGGAAACAGTTGGCCGGTAGCGGGTAGCAATACCTATGGTACGTGTTATAGTCGTGACCAAAGTCTATCAATGTATAATAATTGGATAGACAATGGTCGCCTTTTTATCAACCGAATCCGTTTTGATGTAAATAAATAATATCTAAATTATAAGTCTTAGCTTAAATTTATTGAAATGTCATCAATAAGAAAGAATGAAAGGTTCTCAAGCGCCGCTTCGTACTGTGTTTGAAAGACAATATATGACGACCATCTGCAAAACGAAATAAATGGAGCGACTATCTGAAACGCGTTTCCTGTAATCAACTCTTGCGAAATCCACAGGCCAAACAGTGGTGGGTTAGAACCCCAGTACCAAAAAATATATTAAAATTACTCATTTTTCAATAAATTTACCTTCACGCACAATCCCTGACGGGGTAGCCAGTCAGAACAGATCGCTAAGTGTCACGATCCTTACATACCCCTTTCGCTTCATTCAGATTCATCATTTTCTTCATACATGCACGTCGAGGTATCCGAGTACTCTTGACCCTCCCTTCTTCGAGCAATTTACTCACGTGGTCTTCGAAAATTAGTCTCAAATAAATAATTTATGTCAACAATGAGTAATAACAGATACCAATAAAATATATTTAATTAGCACACGCTAATATTAAAATTGACTTTAATTGAATTTAATTTAATAATTTAACTGACTATGTTCTACATTGATGTGAAATATTACTGTACCACCACCCTACTGTAGTACATACATACATATATAACAGCCTACACACAGTAGATCATATAACAAAGCGTGGTTATTACGACTAATTTTGATTTAGCGTTATGGCACTGCCTCTTACTCGTCAGCTATGTTATTTTCATCTTGGATTTTGAAGGTGGTTATCCTGCCATCGGCAGCTATAGGCAGTATTAGCAATGTTTTTTTCCTTTGTCGCCTAGATAAAGGCATCCAAGAAGAAAGGAAGTGTATATTGCTTAACCGAAACCAGATAAGAAACTTACAGTATCAATAGCCTAAGGTTTAGCGTGCGGTCTGCGAAACGTAACGTAGCAGGTTCGGCCATTCGACTATTGTCATGAACCACTCGATATATAAGCATTTCAGCTTATTTGGAGAGGTTAATATGAATACCAGGTATTGCTTGTACTCTGTTGAAAAAAGATAACGGAATGGGATACGTATAGTATGAAATTTGTAGAACGAAATTTGTTTTAGGAGTAGTAGTTAGTAGTAAGCATTTATAGAACAATAGTAATCTATATTATGCAATTTTATTGATTTTTTTATTTTGTTGTTATTAAATTAAACAGAAAAATTTAATTTAATAAATTGTAATCTATTTTAACAAATCCACAAAATTGTTCAGTGTATCTACGTCCATGGTTGACTGGTGTATACTTCGGTTTTCATGTTGTTGCCTGCTCTAAAGTCCCGGGTCGTTTGCCGGACAGTGCAATGTAAAAAATTATTCTTCTATATTTTCTCGAGTGTGGGTGTTTGTGGTGACTTCGGTATTTTCATAACACATGTGCTTAAGCTACTTACTCTGGGATCAGTGCACCGTATACGATGGCGTCCTATGTATTTATTTACTTTAAAAAAATCTTTTAATAAAAATGTCCAAGACACGAGGAACCTATTGCGGTTACTATGTATATGCTTTAGCGGGGGTCGACAGTATATTGCAATTGGAAGCAGAGCGTGAACCTCGGACAGTGTGCCATGTTACCGGTTGTGGTGTGACGTAAGGTCGATGTTCAGGTTGCGACAACACTCCTGGACTGGTCGCGAATAGTGTCGTGATAATTATCGATGGACAGAACACTTTTAACATTAAGATTTTTTTTTCATATGTAATTAATAATAAATAAATATCTTCACGCAATTCCCAATACAGGGGTAAACAGTCTAGTCTAGACAATTAAGTCCCTACGACCTTCCACCGAAGATATTTTCGGGGCAACGTAACCGGTGGTGAGCCCATCGCCGTAATTCGTACATAAGTTTTTGAAAAACCCATTTCCAGAAATTCCAACCACCCAACCACTCGGCTATCGTGACGGTCTAGACAAATAAGTTCTTTGAACCGAACGTTCACATATACCATCGATTTTAAGGTTACTAAAAAGGTTAGTTAAATATAAAAAAATATTTAAATCAAGATTAAGTATAATAAGACAATGATATTTAGCTCTTTGTTATAACTCAACAAACTTTCGCATTTTAAATTTCGCGGTGCATCTTATCGATTTTTAAAATAAAATATTATTTTTTTTATAATGTACTATTCGATATTTAAATATTTGCTTATCCTGTCAACACTGTCGTGTTGGGCTATGAGAACAAGGATCAAAATAGTTATCGTATTTTTTGTATAAAGAACAATCAAGAGTCGTGCTGGTATAGTGGTCAGGTAGGTCGCGTTATGATTCGAATTACCTGGGTTTGAAAGCAATTTCAAACCCAGGTAAGCAATTTCAAACCCAACCCAATTTATAAAGATTATATTATATTATATTATTTTGAGAAATATTATTTAGAAAATTGTCAGTTACATCCCTACTGGAACAGGGTAAGTTACAACAGACTTCTGCTCTAAGCTCTCTCTAAAGTTTATAACCAACTAATAGATAGAGATACATAGAAGAAATAAAAATGGCATATGTTTAAATTACCGTCGTCCGTTACCGTACCATACCGTTATATTTTATTTCTCGATTCGATCTCTATATGAATTATATCACCACCACCAGTCACGTTATCCCAAAAAATGAGCCGTGAAAGTTGAAAGGTGCGTTAAAACGACTTAATTGTCTACACCTCTGTCTACCTCAGTATTGGGAAAGGCGTGAACATATTTTTTATCATAAAAGATACGACGGTTTCTTACAGCATGTCTGTGTCATACAGCATTAAAGAATAACATACGACCGAATCGAGAACCTCCTCCGTTTTTTAGATTTGATATTAACACCAAGGGCTCAAATTCGCTGGCGTTATGGCCAAACAGAGAAAGGGAAATGGTACGAAAATTATGCGAGCAAGCCATGGCGCTGATTATGCGTCACCTTATTTAATATTACATATTTAACGCGTTTATCGAAAGTATTGAGTAATATTATATTGTTATTGATTATCTGAATGCCGTGAGGTTTCGGCCTGAAAATTTACCCTCTCCTTACTTTCCGTGACTGTTGCAAGGAGCGACTAAGGGAAAAAGACTTTAAAATGTCAATACCTTTCGATAGATGGCAGGAGAGCCATCACAAAAATATTGGACCCAATAAAAGAAACTAAGTACGGAAACTAAATACGGAATAAGCCTGTATTCTGCAGTAAATCTTTAGTGACTATTATATGGGCCAGGACTATGCCTGGCGTACACATCGCTTTTCATGTTGTCGCCAACTCTGAGATCACGGGTTCGAATCCCGGACTGATGTAGAAACCCAAAAAAAATTTTACATACCTAGGATTGTTACTGTATCGGAAATAGGTAGGTCTTTTCGTTAATAATATAACTATCGTCACAATTAGGCCTCAAAAATTATATTTATGTTATAAATAATATATATAAATAGTCAAAAAGCTTATCTTAACTATTAATATAAATAATATAGTGTATATAAATGTACAAATAACAATCAGGCATGAACTAACAAACTGATAAACATCTTTTAACATCGACTCTGGGAAGTTTTTAATGAAATTTTATTACAAAATAATCAAAATTAAAACCAAAACTTATATAACACAATGTTATAAATCAAAGGTTTCTAAGATTTTAACATGAAATAATGAGACACAAGTAAGGTGGATTTTCCCCTCCTGCTCTAATTTTCGTTTCTGTGCTTCTTGGTATTCTGCGAATTATGATATCTTTTGTATCTTGGGGCAAACTCTGCCACTCTGCAAGTTATGCGTTTAGCAGCTTCTGCGGAGGATGTTATTCAGAATTCAAAATTTTTCTTTAACAAGGCTCAAGCATGCTCATTCATATCAAGGTCAAGGTCACCGGATATGAATCCCGTGGCCTTGCTGGCCACTGCGTCACTGTTACCTAATATGGCTTAGACACGGTAAATAGCACAACGTGTTCTTCTTTTAAAATATCCCTGATATACCTAACAGCAGTAGATTTAACAGTGGTAGAGCCACGCATCAGCTTCTGTTGTTGCATGAATGGGCCGGCTCGACCGGGGAAGTACCACGACCTCACAGAATACCGGCGTGTAGTAGAAGTCTAAAAAACTTCTGCGTTTTGTCTGGTGAATGCAGGTAACCAGAAGCCCCCCTCCCTCAATTCTTGGGGCACTCTAAGGCCGGAAACGTATCTGCTATACCTCTGGTGTTCATAGGGGGCGGTAATCACTTACCATCACGTGAGCCACCTGCTCGTTGCCTCCCTTTTCTATAAAAAAAAGCAATCACATTCCCTCCATCGACTGTATGCCTTTGTTTTTAAAATTAGTCTGAATATATCGATCCCAATAAGTAAGTCCTTTACAAGAGAACACGAAGTTCTCTGCCTGACATCAATCTGGTTCAAAAGCGCTATACAATAATTGGAAAAAAGTACCCGTTATATATCTTAAGAACGAGGTTCGCTTCAATTTTTAACTGACATAAACGATGGTTTCCTACATTTTGGAGCTTTAACCTGTAACCTTTAACATTGCCATGCGTGGCGATTGGCGATTATGGCAAATCCTCCCAATGGCATTTGTGACGCCTAGGTCCTGCAGTGGAATTTAATAGACCGTTATGTATGTATGTATGACCGGTACATATGAACCTTCTTCAAATCTTCTAGCTTCAAACACAGCTACAAGTTTATTTCGGCGGCCTGCACCGCCGTTACTCTGATGTTCCTGCGAGAAGATGGACGTCCCTTCTCGAAGTGCATCTTTTCTCACTTGACTTCTCTTCCTCAAAAGAGAATCAAGCAACCGGTACCATCGAATACTGCGGCAATAGATCTGTAGCCAATTCTTCGCATTTCTTGTACCCTAATAACATCTGGTAGTAAAAATAACTTTTACCAATAAATGTATGAGGCGTATATAAGCTACCTTTATTCCAAATCAAACAAATCCTTAAAGTAATTTTTTTCTTACCGTAGTAGCAGGTTACCAGTAGGTAAGACCACCATGAAGGCTTTAATTACACCATTGAACCACTGAAGGACATAAAACAATCAAATAAGATGTAAATCAATAAATATATTATTTGTACCTAATAGAACAATTTAGAAGCAGCTGGTCGTTATCGTCCTATTAATTTTATTGGTAATATTATACTCTGTAATATAATAATTATTAACTGTATATTTCAATAACAAACGAAAACAGACAACTCTGGATGGAATGTTTATAGTTATTATTTGTGAAAGGAAACGTGGGGAAAACAAATTGGAATGGTAGTGGTGGAAGAGAGTGTACCATCAGCACAGTGATCGCCATGACGCCGCGCGCGTTTACCGTCCTCGCGGCGTGTTTCGCCGTCGCCACCGCCTCTAAAGACCAACAAAAAGACATCGTCTATCAACTTACTGGTGTGTTACAAATTTGTTCGTATTTAAAAAAAAGTGATTTATTATCTGTGTTATACTAAAATCAATTTGGCGCGCTTTAAGTGTCAAACTAAAAAATGAATTTAAAAGTTTACAAATATAAAAAAAAAACATTTTTATACGTGTAATGGATTTAACGTGTGACGAAAACTCGTACGCTACTTATTATGAAGGAATATTACGTAAATAAAGGCAGGATATTGGAACATACATACTATAAGCGCCTTCAGTTGTTTATCACAAACCTTTTAGTTCCCTTTTTCTCTATTGAATCTATCAATTAGAAGTAAAATAACGATATAATTCATAGATAAGTTTTTTTAAAAAAAACTGAGGATCAAACTCGAGGCTCTTGACACGAAATTCCGACCACCCAACCACTCGGCTATCGCAACATAAAAGAAATGTAAGGTTGTAAGCATTAACCATCTAAAACTCTAATCAACTCGGTGTGTGGTAAGATTGTCTGATTTTGTCTTGTTTTGAACGTTAGTCATCTCATTGCGAATAAAATTACTCCCATACAGAGAACAGCAAGTTTATGATTTCATGCATTAGATTATTTGTTTGGATTAGTCGGTTGGAGTGCATTCATAATTCGAAGTCAATCAACAACAAAATTTAATAATAATTATTTTTTTTTTCGTAATTAGGCTTTACTTGACTACTAGTCTCATAAAAATTTATAATAATATAATAATAAATAATAAATATCTTCACGCAATTCCCAATACAGGGGTAGAGAGACATCGACATTGAGTCTAGACAATTCCCTTCGACCCACCTTTCACCGAAGATATTTTCGGGACAACGAGATCTTTATGTCCACGCCAACGATATTCGTACATAAGTTTTGAAAACCCATTGGTACGAACCTACCAACTGGGGATCGAACTCAGGTCTATTGACTCGAAATTCCGACCACCCAACCACTCGGCTATCGTGACTAAAATACTAAAATTTAAATTTAATATTTCCACACCGTAAGCCGACAGAGTAATTTTTTCTTAAAAGTTGGATTAAATTATCTTATAGATGCAATTAATATAGTAGAACTTTATTTATCCTGTGACGAAAAAACATAATTATTAAGAAACTTTTTCTTAAAATTCGGTGTCTTTAAAATGAGTTGTACTGGCCATATACCTTTCTTCTTTTTTAAAAATAAAAAATGCTATTTATTATTAATACTCCTTCTAGCATATCAAACTAAGTATCAACGCTTGTAGCAATCAACGGGCAATGAAATTGGCTTTTATATTTTTTTAATGTTTTAATGTCATGGTGAATAAAGTTTTTTATCCGAAAAAAAAATTATATTCTAATTAATAAATCTGCTTACATACATAACATACATAACGGCCTGTTAAAGTCCACTGCAGGGCTTAGGCCTCTTCCATAGGAAGGATTTGCCATAATCGCCACAATTGGTAGGCGGATTGGGGATCGCAATAGCAGACTACTGGCACCTCAGACGCGTTGCCCATCTTGGTCTGATATTTTTAGAGATAGTTATACCACCATCAATCGGTTGCCATAACATTATTCAAGGCCCTTCCTTAGTCGCCTCTTACGACTCCCACGGGAAGAACGGGAGTGGCAATATTCTTACACCGTTACCACACGGTCAAAATCTGCTTATTACTAACAAATGATTTTGCTTTTAACACTGACATAATTTTTAAATTCTCGGCAAAAGGGCCTCTGTCCTATAAAGAACTATGCCTTCTTATGACTGTCCCTAGTCACTTTTTATCTCTCTACGACTTCTTAATAAACATAATAACATCAACACATTTACCATCTAATTTTTAACTTGACTAGGGTTAAAGAGTAAAAAGTACCATCTGACATTAAGTCCACCCAGTCCTTACTTTAAGGAGTCACAATAAAGAATAAATAAGTAATTAATAATTCTATTCACGAAAGATATACTGAATGTATGATATGATCTATTTGATTATTCGCCTCTATTGGCCATCTCATTCTAAATTTAAATTGTCTTATTGTCCCACACATATGGTACAATACTATTTGCAAGAAGCTTTCAAATTTCAATGCAAAATAATTGTATATACTTTATATTAAAATTTATTAAATATGCTTTTACTAACCAAAAGGTGCGTACTATACATTTTACTACAGCTATTAAATCAAAAAAACAGTCACGATAGCCGAGTGGTTGGGTATTCGGAATTGGAGTCAAAAGTCTCGGTTCGATCCCCAAGACCAATGGGTTTTTTCAAAAACTTATGTACGGCTATTATCGTTGGCTTGGAAATAAAATCGGCGACGGGCTCACCACATGTCACTAAATTGTCCCAAAAATGACTTGCGAGGAAGAAGGGTAGAAAATACTTAATTGTCTAGACCTCTGTCTACCCCTGTATCAGGACTTTTGTTTTTATTTGATATTTGTTTTGAGATGATTACCCGCCATTTATTGGTAATTGTTAGGCAGTTCAAGGCCAAGGTTCAGTCTAAGGCTCTTCTCATAGTCTCTTAGGATATCAACCCCGAAAAAAAGGCAGTGGCAAAATCTTATACCACATGGTTTTGTCACATAGGATTCAAACGTTGTTATTAAAATTTTATTGTGGGTTAAATAACAGTGTCATAATATTTCATAGTAATATGTGTTCATCTAAATAAATTCAATTAAATTATACTTTCCGCCACTTGAAAAGTCGCGATAGCCGAAAAGTTGGGTGATCGGAATTCGAGTCGAATCACCCGAGTTCGATCCCCAAGTAACAGGCACGTACCAATAGATTTTTTCAAAACCTATGCTCGATTCATATCGTTGGCTTGGACATAAAGACGCGACGGGATCACCACCTGTCACGTTGTCCTAAAATATCTTCGGTGGAAGGTCAGACGAATGGACTTATTTGTCTAGACTAGAACTCTGTATTGGGAATGTATTATTGTCTACCCCTGTTTTGGGAATGGCGTAAAGATATTTATTTATTTTATCCATACTTTTCGCGTTTGTGAAGTACAAAAATGTCATGTCTAGGCCTTCACGTAAATTTTGTGATGAAGCAGTCAAAGAGACACAAACACATCTATAGAACGAAGTTTTGATATTGTCACACGCGTCTACCAGTTCTTCTGGTAACTCATAAAACTCATATTCGGTTTATCAAAATCCAAGTAAGTCGAATAAATAAATGAGGCTTATATGTCCGACTTACTTGACACTTATCGTAATTATATAGTCAGATCACACTATAAATTGTCATAAATTATGGGCTATGTGTAAGCTGTGTGTAAATGTAAAATTTCATCGAAATCCCTTTCGTAGTTTTTGCGTGAAAGGTCAATAAACGTTCATCCATCCTCATAAACGTTAGCATTTCCAGTATTAGTAGAATTTTCTTCATCTAAAATTTACCAAATCCATCCAGCTAATAAAAAAAAATATGTATGAAAGGCTGCTAAATTATCGATGTTTCTTACATAAAAAACTTAACTCAAATTTGAAATTAGAATCTATTATATTTCGACGCCATGTTTTCTTATTCTACTTTTTAATTGTTTTAAAATATTGTTTTCATCATATTGAAATTTGGAATACAAATATCTTGTAAGCCATCAAGGTCCTATTCAGCACTTGATGACGTAGCTTAGATAAAAGCAAACTATAGAAAGTGCACGTTGTTATGTAACGCCTTGGATGCCCTGGATATATCTGCTGGCTCGCGAATATCACCGATTAAGGATATCAGCAGGTTAAATTTTATGCAATGCTTCACGTAAAGTTTTTTTTTTAATTCTATAGGTAAACCTTTCCGTGTTTATGACATTTACAACGAGCGTAGGTCTGTGCACTCTAGTTAAATAACTGTCCTACTTTGATTTAAGAAATAACGTTATACCTTTACATCCGGATGAAAATGAAAATTATAATCGAATGAAAATGGGAATTATGGGAATAAAGTTCAGTGAGCAGCCAGTGTCCATAAGCAAACAGTTTTACAAATTAAAACTTCCTAACTTTGCTTACAAATCAATAAAACTGTGTTTTTTTCTTATTTGTTGCTGTAACTAGCACTCTGATTTGAAAAAGTCTTTTTGCATTTGATTGCTCAATTTTTGATTGGTTATAAAAGCTTGTATGGGGTGTTGTAAAGTACATAGAGTGTTAATTAGTAGTTACAACATCCCATACAGGCTTAGTTAGAGCTAAAAAACAGAAAGAGTGTAAAGTGAAAACGAAGTTAACGATTCGTTAACGCCGGATGGATGGGTAGGTGAGGAGGATCAACTTGCAGCCGATCCAATAGCCTGTCAATTACAAGAATTTAATGCCAAATGGAAATAATAAAAAATATTGTTTATAATGAATTATGCTAAATTACTTATTGACGACCCGATAGCCTAGTTGGTAGTTGACCAGGCCTTCAAAGCTGTGGTTTTCCGGTTGGAATCCCGCAAGGGTTTGTGTGTTATGAATATTTGTCGAATATTCGAATCATTGATGTATGTTGGAGAATGAAATAGCCATATGCTCACCACCTGTCACTGGATTCGGTGAAACGTAGGAAGAAAAGATTTAATTATCTACATTTCTGTGTATCCCAATACTGGTACAATGCAATATATTTGTATATAATCCTTAACAGATTCAGTACAAACTCATCACATGAAACTCAGCTATATTTTTTCGTACATAAGTTTTTGAAAAACCCATTGGTACGAGCCTGCCACCTGGGGATCTCTTGACTCGAAATTCCGACCACACAACCACTCGCCTATGGTGACATAATTAACTCAGTAATAATAGGGAAATTTATACAGATAGTTACGTTAGTAATTTTAATAATAATGTTATATATCTTCGCGCCATTCCCAATACAGGGGTAGACAGAGGAGCAGAGACAATTAAATGCTATCAACCCACTTCACACAAACACACACCGAAGACATGTTTTGGGACGGGTGATGAGACCATTGCCGTCTTTATTAGACTTATAAAAGTTTTTGAAAAAAAAACCATCGCTACGAGTCTACCACTTCAGGATCGAATTCGGGCCTCTTGACTCTAATTCCGATCACTCAACCACTCGGCTTTCATGACTATAACATGATTCTTCAATCCCTATCTATGTATTTATATAGATAGGGACCACACGACATATATTGCTCTGATCCCAAAGTAAGCAGATTAAGCACTTGTATTATGAAATCAGAAACAACTAAGGTGTCACAAATACCCAAACCCGAGAAAACGTAGAAAGTGTTATCTATATTGCTACAATACTACAATGACCCGATTACATTTTACCCCAATATTACTACAATAACCCGACCGGGTATCTACCCCGGAACCTCAAAGCTGCCGACACCATGAAAACCGGTGTGCAAGGCGCTCGTCCACGGTGGACGTCATTTAAAGATTTTGAAAGTTACATTGACAAAACCATTGCCATAGTAATTATTGACCAGACATAATCATAGGTCAGTAACATCGACAAATGATTTATACAAATGAAATCACTTTGAAGTGTATCTTATCATTCAACATCCGGAGGAACTACACGATGCTATCTGATGAGTCGGCTTCCATACCAACCGAGACTGATTATAATAAAATAAATAAATATCTTAACGCAATACCCAATACAGGGGTAGACAGAGGTCTAGTCTAGACAATTAAGTCTCTTTGACGCACCTTCCACCGAAGATATTTTCGGAACAGGTGGTGAGCCCGTCGCCGCCTTTATGTCCAAGCGAACTATATATAAGTTTTTAAAAAACCTATTGGTACGTGCCTGTCACCTGGGGATCGAACTCGGGTCGTTTGACTCGAAATTCCGACCACCCAACCACTCGGCTATTGTGACTTTAAAGACTAAAAATAACCGATACTTATTGAAATTTGAAATAGCGACCATTATCTATAGTCACGATAGCCGAGTGGTTGGGTCGAGTCGAGAGACCCGAGTTCGATACCTAGGTAAAAGGCTCGTTACAGAGGATATTTTTCAAAAACTTATGTAACAATTTATATCGCTTGGATATAAATACGGCAACGGGTTCACCAACTGTCACGTTGTCCCTGTATTGGGAAAGGCATGAAGATATTTATTCACTTATTGTATATGTATATATATATATATATATATATATATATATATATATATATATATATATATATATGTATATATATATATATATATATATATATATATATATATATATATATATATATATATATATATATATATATATATATATATATATATATATATATATATGTTTATGAATCACGCTGGGTGATTGACCCTACCTACCTACCCTAGTAGGTATTGTGAATAGGTAAGATATTTTTTATCTGAATTCTAGACCCTAATAAAATCTTTCGTTTTATCAAAGTTTTGAAGAGAATCACAAACAAAATTAAATTATGGGAAGATTTATATTTTTTTTTTAAATATAAGTTTTGAGACTTATGCCGACTGTGGTATGCCATCGTTTCGTAAGAAAAATAATTATAAATAAAATTATAAATATTTTTATTTTTATTTATCTTTATTTTAGAAAACACATGAATACTAGGTTTAGTAGGGTCACGCATATGTAATATCATAAGACAAAATGTGTAATTAAGATGATGATTAATACTTAAATAACAACATAAGTAAAAATTTAGGTTCTTAATGAAATAACAAAATTATTTCAAACACTTAAATAAATATGCAACTAGTACAACATAATGTTTCCTAAATAATGCATTTAATAAATTTTTAAAGCACTTACATGGTAAATACAAAATACACTTTAAAAATAAAATTTATAATTATTAAATTCCTAAAGTAATTATACTGGATTATTGTCATTAAATTAAAGAGAATATTAAAAGAGTAGAATATTATTATATACAGTTGGTGAGGTTATATATCCAACTCAAAATCCAACTCAAATCAATGTAAAGTTATATTTTATTACTTTATTTACAGAAACAAAATTATGTACATATTTACAATAATTAACACTACTCATGGCATGGTACCAAGAACGCTAGCTGCATTTCCACGTTGAATGGCTAGACTTAATCGTTGAAAAGTTAAGACCAGTTACTTTTCCATAAACTAATACTTCTTTAAATAAATGTACCATCTCCCATGAACTAACTCCTACTGTCTCTGATGCGGATCTCCCAAACACTAAGTACGGCACATACGTCTTTTATGTAATGTATATGTCAGTATATTTTTTTGTTACAGATGAACAATATTATGAAATGCCTAAACTGTTTCACCTCGACGATTATGAGGGTTGCTTGGCAACGCACCATGTTTACTGCCTTGGTAGTTTCGAGCTATCTGCGGACGCTGACAACCAATTGTTCCAGACTATGCAGGTGAGTCACGATAGCCGAGTGGTAGGGTGATCGGAATTCGGGTCTTGTGACCCGAGTTCGATCCCCAACGCTCGCACTAATTGGTATTTTCAAAACTAATGTACAACTTATATTTTCTTTCTTCTTTCTTAGTTTAATGGACCCTAACATATATCTTTGGCTTGAACATAAAGACGGCGACGGGCTCCCCATCTGTCACGTTGTCCCAAAAATATCTTCGATGGAAGGAGGGTAATTGTCGAGACCTCTGTCTACCCCTGTATTGGGAATAGCGTGAAGATATTATTTATTATTTATTTGTATACTGCTTTGATAGTGCTTTTTAAGATATTATCAAAATGATAATCACTCTACTCATATCTGTTCATAAAATATTTATAACTATTGACACCATGCACCCCACGCTTTTTTAAAATTAAATTTATTTTTTATTCACACTATTATTAATTTATATTTATTGAAATTTTTAACACTATACTTAATTTAAATTTATTAAAATTTATTTTCTTTTTTTAGTTCAGTTTTCCATATGAAGCGTGTTTTTTAGTTTTTTTTAAACTATTTTTAATTTTTTCTGTAGATTGATAAAAGAATTTTCTTGGTACTTTATAAATGACTGATAAAAAGGTCAGTTAACAAGCAACGGCATCTTAAGTAATAGACCTGCATTACACTTATCATCACTCATATTTTTTATACATTTACGCAATATCCCACACGGGGGTAGACAGAGGTCTAGACAATGAAATTCTTTTCGACACAGTTTTCAACGTAGCTTAGTTGACGCAACGTGACAGTTGGTGACCGCGTGGTAACGGTGTTAGAATATTGCTTCTCCCTTTCTTCCCGTGGGTGTCGTAAGAGGCGACTAAGGAAAACAGCCTTGAATATCGTATAGATGGCGCGTGCGCAACGATGACACAACCGAGAGATGGCGGGATAACCATCTCTAAAAATATCACAAAATAATCAGGCCGAAGGTGGGCAGCAGCGTCTGAGGTCCGAGTGGTCTGGTACTGCGATCGCCAATCCGCCTGCCAAGCGATGCGATTATGCAAAATCCTCCCCATGGGAGAAATCTATATCCTGCAGTGGGCTCTAACATGACGTTATGTATATGACAGGTGGTCAGCCTATCACCGACTAAATGTCAAAAATAGTCGATCCTCAGGTGAAAGGCTCGCACCCTATGGGTTTTTTTTTTCAATAAAAACCTATGTACGAATTATAATGTTGACTTGGACTTTAAGACGGCGACGGGCTCACCACTTGTCACGTTGTACCAACATATTTTCGACGGAAGGTGGGTCGCAATGACTTAATTGTCTAGATCTCTGCCTTTCACTGTATTGGGAATGGCGTGACGATATTTTTGTTATTTTAATTTTTGTAATATCGTCTTGACGCTTACCTACAGTTTGGATAACTTGATTCATAATAAGTGATAATGATTCATGATAATTCTTGATTAATTGTTCTATCCGTGTTTAATTAAGACAATGATAATATTCCAAGACTGTTTATCACACAAATTGAACCAATAGTGCGATGGTTATACTTACTTTTTACTTATCTGTTTCATCTCCGTTACTTATTTTCACAGTCCCTAACAGGGTAGCCAGAGAGAACAGATCGCCAATTCTTACGATCCTGACATACAAGAGGTATATCACTTCTTTCAAATACATAATTTTCTTCATACCTGCCTGTATAGTTATCCGAGTAGTCTTGACCCTCCCTGCTTCGAGCAACTTGTTCGCATGATCTTCGTAAGTTAGTCTTGGCCTACCTCGACACCTTTAACTTTTAACTTTCGCATTTAAAATAAAACGGGGGGACGTGACCACGGATGCTATAAAGCATCCGAAACGTCGGGAAATAAAAATAGTTTGTAAAACTAATTAAAAACGCGATAAAATCCGAAAATCGTTTTATTTTAAATGTGTAGTATTCGCGTAAATACAAGAAATCATTATTTTAGCTTTCGCTTTATATATTATCTTCACCATTCTTAACTCATTCACTCTACGATGGTATGGCCATCCAAGGTCGCCCTTATCAATTTTTATTTACTTTAATTAATAACTACAATTACCGTTTTGTCCACCTCCTTATGGCGTAGTACCGAGAAATTTGGCTGTTTTGCCATGCTGAATGGTTAAGCAATTATTTTTTTTTTACTTATTGTAATAAATATTGTAATATTTTTTCTTTATATATTATCATAAAAATAGAAGTACTTGTCCTTCCCCTCGGATACCTAGACGTGCATGGATAAAGATAATGATATATCTGAATGAAGCTAAAGAAGTTTGTAAGGATCATAACACTTTGCGATCTTTTCTCTCTGACTATCCCGTCAAGAACTGTGCTTGAAGATAAATAAATAGTAATATTTACAACAGCAATACTTATTTTTAGTTGAAAAACAAATGTCACATCTATGTAATATGAATTAACTACCGGTATATAACTCTTCTCTAGTACTAAATATCATAGTCTCAAATTCATTTAACGGTATAAAAATCTCTTCATTCACAGTCAAGGCCCATTAAATAAACATAACGACGAACTTGATTGTGTAAGCAGCGTTACGTCAGTATAGTGACCCACAATGCGAAACGACAGCGGAATCTTTTTTTTAATTATATCATTCTATTCTATTAAAAAAGTCACGATAGCCGAGTGGTTGGGTGGTCGGAATTTTGAGTCGAGAGACCCGAGTTCGATCCCCAGGTGGCAGTACCAATGAGTTTTTCAAAAACTTATGTACGAATTTCATCGTTGGCTTGGACATAAAGGCGGCGACGGGCTCACCACCTGTCACGTTGTCCCGAAAATATCTTCGGTGGAAGGTGGGTCAAAGGGACTTAATTGTCTAGACTTGACCTCTGTCTACCCCTGTATTGGGAATTGCGTGAAGATATTTTTTTTATTATTCTATTCGCCATTGTCCAAATTCCTAATAGCCGTAATAGGGACTGTAGGCTCAACCTTTCGCGATTGATCCTTCACATTATTTATAAAAGTTTTTTGTAAACTTATTCCTGATATTAAACGTTTTAAGGAAGGAAATGTGTCGATTTAACTTTAATTATTAATGACTTATTTCCGATTCGTTTCGAACCTTCACAGTAAGTAAACAAATTTTATGTTATAATATATAACAATATACAGTCACAATTATTTACACATATACATGTAAACATCCATGATTCGATTTCTTGTATTTACACCAACACTACACATTTAAAATAAAACTTTGATTTTCGAATTTTATCGCGATACCGGGGACCCACCGTGTCTGTTCACAGTTGCAGAAGCTATCAATGACAGCGTGACATTCAAGACCTCAGTACCCCCGTGACCACCGTTACCCCATATGGAAGTAAAAAGTTTTTACTAAATAAAAATTTGATAATTGTTCAAAAATTAATTCGTCACACAAATAGTTGCCATAACAAAAACACCAAACCCATAGCTTTAAAGGCGGTGTCACTACCGACTAAGCCATCGGGTCGTCACATAGGTTTTGGACTTGACCTTGGCAAAAACTTCAAATAAATACATCAGTAGATAGGGCATATTAAAATATTTTATTTAAATTAATATGTAAGAGATTTGCCAACTTATCATAAAAAATAATAATAAAGGTGGACGGCTCGTACCAATTTGTTTTTTTTTTTAACTTTTATTAATATGTTATTTTATAACATATTATTAAAAGTTACCGTGGTGTGACGGTACAATTATTTGTACCGTCACACCACGGCACGGCAGAGGTCGCGGAGGTTCCTCTTTGAGAGAATTCCACCCGTGTCAATTGACTTTTTTTAATTTCTCTTTAATTTAGTAATACTCATAGTCACAATAGCCTAGTGGTTGGGTGGTCGGAATTCGAGTCAAGAGACGTGAGTTCGATCCCCAGGTGGCAGGTGCGTACCAATGGGTTTTTGAAAAACTTATGTACGAATCATATCGTTGGCTTGGACATAAAGACGGCGACGGTCTCACCACCTGTCACGTTGTCCCGAAAATATCGTAGGTGAAAGGTGGGTCGAAGGGACTAATTGTCTAGACTAGACCTCTGTTTACCCCTGTATGCGTGAAGATATTTATTTATTTATTATAGTAATACACATAATAGCCGATTTATATTTATTAAACAATGTTATTACATAATTGTTTAAGAAAAATATTTCCACTTCCTTGTTCTATCGTGAACATTAACATACTTTGTTTTCTTTATTTTTTAAATAAATACATATATAGATAGGGACAACATCACATACATTGCTCCGAACCCAATATAAGATGCTAAAGCACTTGTAGTTTGGAAATCAGAAACAACGAAGGTACCACAAACACCCAGACCTGAGAAAATGTAGGTTTTTCTACATTGAACCGACCGGGAATCGAACCCGGAATCTCGAGTTGGCGATAACTTGAAAACCGGTATTTACGCCACTCGTCTACGGAGGTCGTCAATCATTTGAACACTCAGTTTAGAACAGAGTTTACGACATGTAAGAAAATTTGTTCGTGTGCAAACGCGAAATCTTTATTAATGTTGAAGCAAGTATTAGTACAGCCTTATTTTATGTTTATGTTGTGCCTCAGGGGTTCCTTTCAGATCTGTGGAAATTATAACTAAAGTTAATTAATTGACATTAATGAAAAAAAGGATTTTTGTAATTTAATTAGCTTACTTCAGGACAACGTGACAGGTGGTGAGCTTGTCGCCGTCTTCATTTCCTAGAATAATGATATAAATCGTACATTATTCCGTCTTCATCTCTAAGGCATGAATGAAATGAATGAATGAAAATCAAAATAAATCGTACATAAGTTTTAAAACAACCCATTCCTACGAGCCTACCATCTGGCGATCGAACTCCGGTCTCTTGATTCCAATTCCGATCATCCAACCCCTCAGCTATTGTGACTCGTATGTGTGATGTGGTTTAAGGATTTCCATGGAAACAGCATCAATGATAGACGAGTGTATAACATGATTGCAAGATCTAGTAGCGTTGTATTTTAGAATAACGGAACGAGAATTATAAAAAAGGAATCTAACAAGATCTGGACGTAAAAATTTGAACACGTTTTTAGCGTGACCAAACACATGACGTGTTTTCGACATTTGTTTCGAGTGCTACAAACCGTAGGGCATACTCGGGACTCCGAATGATAGGCAGAACGTTATACACTAAAATTTAAAAGTGACCTTATAAGATCCTGTAGCTGGATAAATCTTAGAAAGTTGCTATGACAAGTCCGTAAATAACCTAAGAAAGAACAATATACTTTTTTAGGGCGCCATGGAGAATAACGTAACATTTGCAGAAATAACGGCAATAATTTTGATGAACTTATTCTGCTAATTATTAAATAAATGAGAAATTTAAAAAAAACAACTAACACGGATAACAACGGCGGATCGTGTCTATGATCCACGAACTTCGCCGTGCCGTGTCTACGGTCTATAATGTGTGTCATATGCTTAACTATGACAGAAAAAAAGAAAAAAAATTAAATCCATAAGTTATAGAAACGTCATAGATTAGCCATATGCAGATATGTTCTTTGATTACGTTCAAGGGACTGTTTAGTTAAGAGTGAAAGGAGTATTTAAAAGGGAAGGCGGTGTAGTGGGGTCGGTCAATGACCGACGGCTCTGTGTTTGGAAGCAGCAACTGCAATGGTTTGGTCCGGTTTGCTTTCCATGTCGCATATAATTAGATTATCAAATAATCAATAAACAATTTCTGAGTCATTAATTATTGGCATTATTGTATTATTAATTATACTCTTATTTAAAAAAAAGGAATTATGTAGAAATATACATTATCATTTCTTGTATTTATGCGAATATATATTGACGAATTTATTTCTTATTTAGAAAATATTAGAATATTGTAGAACTAGCATAACCTCCGTCTTGTGATTTTTATGTTGATAATGGAGATATACATACATGTATATTGTCTATAAACAGAAAAAAATCAAATTAATTCACAAATTGAAAGAAATATTTTTAGTCATCAAAGACTACGGAGATTTTAACTCTCAATTACATTTCGAGGAGCCAAGGTCACCAGCCAGGCTATCGACCCGAGACAAAAATTCGTTACCCACTAAACAAACCTGCTGCAGCCGAAACGTCAACGTTATTTGGGCTTCGAAGCAATTAACCCAGTTTAGAGACATAACTCTGTTCAGTAATATTTTACGTAATTTCACAGCAATATGTATATGCGTAAGCATGGCATCGGAATTAGTTATTCAACATTTTGAATGCGAAATATGTGTGGAGTTTTCAAACATTTTCTTTATAATAATCAATCGGACAGCGCGTCACGTTAGCCGAGTGGTTGGGTCATCGGAATTCGAGTCAAGAAACCCGAGTTCGATCCCCAAGGCTCATATCAATTGATTTATTCAAAAAGTTATGTACGAGTAATATCGTTGGCTTGGGCATAAAGGCGGCGACGGGATCACCATCTGTCACGTTTTTCCAAAAATGACTTCGGTGGAAGGTGCAAAAATGCATTATCTTACGCGTAGACTCTACTGTTTACGGTTGCAGAGACGGTCTTCTAATCCGATTAACATATAACCATTTATATTTTATATGCTGAAGTTATATTACCCAATATAATTTTATAATATTATCTCCGTGATAATAAATTCCGCAAAGTAATGTCTGACACTGTTAACTGACGTAGACGAAGTTGAGAGTGTGGTACCTTTGTTGTTCCTGATTCCATTACACGAGTGCTTAAGGTAATTACTTTGGAATCAGAGCAATTTATGTGATGTTCTCCACATGTATGTATTTATTTACGTATATATGCCATACGTAAATAAATACATACATGGGGAGAACATCACATAAATTGCTCTGATTCCAAAGTAATTACCTTAAGCACTTGTGTTATGGAATCAGGAACAACAAAGGTACCACACACACCCAGACTCGAGAAAATATACAAAAAGTATTTTCTACATTGACACAACCGTGAATCGAAGCCTGGGCCTCAGAGCTGACGCCATTATGCAAACCGGAATTTACACCACTCATCCACGGAGGTCGTCGTATATAAAAGAAATCGACAACTTCAGATAAAGTAACTTATTCTAATCTATGTTTTCCCGCAGCTCTATTCGGCAAATTGGGTGGACAACTTAAACCACACACATCTACATCGCGGCCTGTGCCTTAACAGAAGCTGTTCTGCACAAGCACCGATTCTTGCAACTCACCCCCTAGGACAACAGGAGCTTCAAGCTTGGTAAGGAAAAAAAAATTTGAGCAAAATTACTGAACATTAAAGTTATGGATGCACCATCTAAAAACTCAGGTGACAACAAATATGTCAACTCTTTGGTGCAGTTCCTCAGTGCTTTGACCATTATATCGAAATAAAATGGTGTATTTATATAGCGATGGATTCACCGCAATCGTGATAGTTTTATAGAGCATATCTTGCGCATACGTTTTTGCATATGTGATGACTACGGCCTTGTGAAACAGCAGTATGTAGCAGAGGCTTCTCATGTACTTCTTCATTTCATCTGGTGAGTGAGGAAACCAGAGGCACATACAAACCCTTATCTGCTTCTATCTTCGAAGGAAATATCGTTCCACTTTCCCCAATTCCTTCTTTAAAGGTAATAAATACTTTTACAATTAGTCCTTCTGATATTGCAAGAGTCCATAGCAGTCAGTATTCAATAACTATCGCGTGACCTCGACCTATATATAGACCTCGTTATCCTTGAGTACTCACTTACTACAATTGGCAAGATATATATAAGTAGACAGAGTAGCGTTTAGCACTAAATACCTTAAATACTTCTGCTTGTAACCGGTTTGCTTAATATTTATCAAGCTCTTATGTTCATTCCGTGTGGTAACGGCGTAAGAACTCTCCCTTTCTTCCCGTGTGTGTCGTAAGAGGCGACTAAGGGAAACAGCCTTTAATATCGTTATGGGAACCGACAGACGGCGGTATAACCATCTCTAAAAACATCAGACCAAAGTAATCATACCAATGATAGTCAGCAGCGTCTGACGTGCGACTAGTCTGTTACTGCGACCGCCAATCCGCTTACCAAGCTCGGCGATTACGGCAATTCCTCCAAATGGGAGAGGCCTATGTCCTGCAGTGGACATTAACAGGCTATTATGTATGTATGCTTTTTTTATTTAAAAAAATATATTTCTTTTTTATAGAAAAGGGAGGCAAACGAGCAGATGGCTCACGTGATGGTAAGTGATTACCGCCGCCCATGAACACCCGCAATACCAGAGGCTTAGCAGATGCGTTGCCTCCCTTAAAGTGCCCTCCCTCCCCCAGAATTGTGGGAGGGGGGTGTTTGGGCCTCCGGTTACCTGCACTCACCAGACGAAACAGAGAAGTTTATTAGACTTCTATTTCACGTCGGTATTCTGTAGGTCGTGGTACTTCCCCGGTCGAGCCGGCCCATTCATGCAACAACAAAAGCTGATGCGTGGCTCTACCACTGTAACAAACCGAACATACAGACTGTACCAATGTCTGTATGGAAAGAAAGAGGTTGGAAAATTCTAACGCCGGTACAATACGGCACACTTTAATTTTTGATTTTATTTAACTAGCTCCATGAACGAGAGCCCCATGGAAACACTGGTTTCCATGGGTCAATGCAGAAAACACTTTTTAAAATATTCTCTGGTTTGTGTTTCTATGGTACCATGGTTGTTTCTGATTACATAACACAAACGCTTATGTAACTTACTTTGGGATCAGAGCACAGTATGTATAGATCATCTGTAAATCTCTATGATGTTGGCTTTGAACTATCAACAGGTTCTCGTCATGCGTCAACGCTACCATGCAAGCCGAGTATGGGCTACGCGCTCGGTTGTATCACCTGGAGTACTGCAAGAATAACTCATCCAACGCGAGCGCTCCACTCACCGCCAGTGAGAAGGCATTCGCCGCCTTCATTGCTGCAATACTAGCTCTCGCTGCTGTCAGCACCACACTGGATCTTACTTTGTCCGATCACGCCAGAAAAAGTGAGTTATTTGTGTCTATGGTAATGGAATTCGGTTGACAACTATTTAAATGTTTTAAATTTTATTCAAATAGAGGCAGATATTTATTCTTTTACCATATTTATAATAATAAATATAAATATCTTCACGCAATTCCCAATACAGGGGTAGACAGAGGTCTAGTGTGAACAATTCAGTCTCTTCGACCCAACTACCACCGAAGATATTTTCGGGACAACGTGACAGGTGGTAAACCAATCACCGTTTTATTGTCCAAGCCAACAATATAATTCGTACATAAGTTTTAGAAAAACCCATTAGTACGGCTACTTGAGGATCCGCAATACTAGAGGCATAGCAGATGCGTTGCCTCCTTAGTGCCCTCCCTCCCCAGAATTGTGGGAGGGGTGTTTGGGCCTCCGGTTACCTGCACTCACCAGACGAAACAGAGAAGTTTATTAGACTTCTATTTCACGTCGATATTCTGTAGGTCGTGGTACTTCCCCGGTCGAGCCGGCCCATTCATGCAACAACAAAAGCTGATGCGTGGCTCTACCACTGTAACAAACCGAACATACAGACTGTACCAATGTCTGTATGGAAAGAAAGAGGTTGGAAAATTCTAACGCCGGTACAATACGGCACACTTTAATTTTTGATTTTATTTAACTAGCTCCATGAACGAGAGCCCCATGGAAACACTGGTTTCCATGGGTCAATGCAGAAAACACTTTTTAAAATATTCTCTGGTTTGTGTTTCTATGGTACCATGGTTGTTTCTGATTACATAACACAAACGCTTGTGTAACTTACTTTGGGATCAGAGCACAGTATGTATAGATCATCTGTAAATCTCTATGATGTTGGCTTTGAACTATCAACAGGTTCTCGTCATGCGTCAACGCTACCATGCAAGCCGAGTATGGGCTACGCGCTCGGTTGTATCACCTGGAGTACTGCAAGAATAACTCATCCAACGCGAGCGCTCCACTCACCGCCAGTGAGAAGGCATTCGCCGCCTTCATTGCTGCAATACTAGCTCTCGCTGCTGTCAGCACCACACTGGATCTTACTTTGTCCGATCACGCCAGAAAAAGTGAGTTATTTGTGTCTATGGTAATGGAATTCGGTTGACAACTATTTAAATGTTTTAAATTTTATTCAAATAGAGGCAGATATTTATTCTTTTACCATATTTATAATAATAAATATAAATATCTTCACGCAATTCCCAATACAGGGGTAGACAGAGGTCTAGTGTGAACAATTCAGTCTCTTCGACCCAACTACCACCGAAGATATTTTCGGGACAACGTGACAGGTGGTAAACCAATCACCGTTTTATTGTCCAAGCCAACAATATAATTCGTACATAAGTTTTAGAAAAACCCATTAGTACGGCTACTTGAGGATCCGCAATACTAGAGGCATAGCAGATGCGTTGCCGGCGTTAGTGTGTGTGTCCCCTCCCATCCCCAGAATTGGGGGGAGAGGGGGAGGTGTGGACCTCAAGTTACCTGCACTCACCAGACGAAACGCAGAAGTTTGTTAGACTTATATTTCACGCCGGTAAACTGTAAGGTCGTGGTACTTCCCCAGTCGAGCCGGCCCATTCATGCAACAACAAAAGCTGACGCGTGGCTCTACCACTGTTAAAGTTGTTACCATTAAAAAGTTAATCCATATTTAGGTAGGGATTTTTTTTCTTAATTGTCAGAATTAAACATCACGATAGCCGAATGGTTGGGTGATTGGAATTCGATTCAAGAGACCCGAGTACGACCCGGTGGTGGATTCATACCAATTAATTACGGCTACAGGCTTACCACATGGTACGTTGTTCCAAAATGTCTTTGGTGAAAGGTGCGTTGAGTGGACTTAATTGTTTGGAGCTCTATCTACCTTAGTATTGACAATTAGTTTTTTTACACGCTTTATATTAGCTTCACTTGTATGTATGTATGTTTGTAACCGACTTCTTTGGGCGCGATTTTACCCACTTTAAACGGCCAGATTTCGTTCAAACTTTGTTAAAAAAGTAAAAAGTAAAAATATATATATATATATAGTTTAAAAAATAAAAAACACGCTTTTCATAGAAACCGAACTAAAAATAGAAATTAAATTTTAATAAATTTAAATTAAGAATAGTGTCAAAATTTCAATATATATATATATATATATATATATATATATATATATATATATATATATATATATATATATATATATATATATATATATATATATATATATATATATATATATATATATATATATATATATAAATTAATAATAGTGTGAATAAAACATTATTTTATTTAAAAAAAAAAGCGTGGGGTGCTTTTCAAGATGCTATCAATTTATTAATTCAAACAGTCAAAATAAGTACTTTATAGGCTTTTTACTGTTCATGCATCATGCTGCACAGACCTTACTCAAATATTTTTTATGAAAGACAGACACGCATTAACTTTTACCTTTTTTACTATGTTAAAAAAGGCAGTAAATTTCTATTAAAGCAATTTGTTGTGCCTAGCGCCCATTTTCCATCTTTATTTTTGATCTAATTTTTTTCATGATAAATATCTTATTATTTCAAGAAATCAAAAGAAGTTATCAAGGCATTATCAAGGCTTTTTCCTTTCTCTTACAACACAAATGAGAAGAAACAGAGTTAGACATTCCTCGGCACACACACAGCTATTTTAAGTGAGAGCTTATAAAACATAAAATCAAAAAAAGATTGTTACAATTTCAAGGTTTATTTATTCCACTTTACATTTTAAATGGCTGGACAAATTTGGATGATGAACAATGGGTTTAAATAAAATCTTAATATCGTTCCTACTATGACTACATTTTTTAATAAAAAAAACAATGTGGCGGCAGTATGGCGATTTTAGATATTTTAATTTAAAACATATTTATTTCATCGGCCTTACCGTTCCTGTTTTGAAAGGTCCTGTCCGCCCTTTTCAAACTTGAGAGGCAAAAACCCTATACTTGGCAAATATTAGTGATCTCTGCTAGTATTATGAAGTAATAAAACTATCGTGAATTTGAATCAACAACAACTTAAAAACAGTCAATTCTGCAACACAGATATTTGCAGGATATAGGCTTCTCTCATAAGAGAAGGTTTGCCAGGACAAGCAGGATGGTGATCACAGTATTAGACACCTCGCATTTGCGATGTTGTGCGTCCCCGGTCCTCTGATTTTTGGTCTAGTATATTTTGAAATGATTATCCCGCCATCTGTCGAAAGCTAAAAGTATTTTCAAGGTTTCCCTTTAGTTGTCTCTTACGACACCCGCGTTGAGGAAGGGGGTGGGATATTCTTTCGGCGATACTAGACCGCAAAACATTGCATCTTTATAAAATCCTTTAAGGTGATCTATGATGACGACATCCGGGGTCAAGTGTTTTTTTCTAAGTCAAGTTACACACCGGTTTTCAAAGCGTCATCAACTTTGTGGTCCCGGGTACTATTTCCAGTCGAGTCAGCGGGAAAGAACCGCATCTTCTGCATTGACTCCGCTCTTGGTGTTTGTGGTACCTTCGTAGTTTATGATTACTTAACACAAAAACTTCAGCTTCTTTCTTTGGAATCAGAGCAACGTACGTGATGTTGTATCTATCTATGTATTTATTTATTGAAGAAAAGAACAAATCTGATGCCATACTTCAATTATATAATTTATAATTATTAAGGTAACCTCCTTTTCGACTCTGGTCCTTGCATAAGTATTTCACTAATGTTATAAAAGGTACTACTCACATGTCCCTCAGTAACAAACATGTTTTAGTAATGATCGATACAATTATCATTGGTGATTTTCAAAGTCAAAAACAACCAGTTACATAAATGTAAATGTGGTGTTTTGTCGTTACGGAGGCATATATCCTACAGCAGACTTTTACTGGCCCTTAAGTATGTGTAAAGTTTAAAAGGGTTTAAGTTACTACTTATTCAGGGCCAAAATTCACTTCAGCATGCTCGTAAACATCCTAACTAATTTCACAACTAGATAAGGAACTATTCTAAAGTCAGCACACTTAGGAACCTTCAAGAAAAGAGCCTATACATTTCTTAAAGGCCGGCAATGCATCTGCTATTCCTCTGGTATTACAGGTGTTCATGGACGGCGGCTCGTTTGCCTTCCTATTCTATAAAAAAACATAGTTTTTGAAGATTTCCCATCAGTATAAGTTGTACTGTAACTACCACTAGTGTTGGTTTTCTTCGTCTTATTGTTAATTAATCAAAGTACCATCAAGTCAAAACCACCAAATCAAGTGTAGTAAGAGGCGACAAAGGTAAACAGTCCAGAATATCGTTGTGGCAACCGATAGATAGCGCGATAACCATCTCTAAAAATACAAGACCTAAATAATCATACCGAAGATGGGCAGCAGCGCTTGAGGTGCGAGTGGTCTGCTACTGCGATTGCCAATCCGCTTGTGGAATGGAAGATAGAAGCATATTTTCAAAACGTTTTCCTGATGTCATGTTACAAATATAAAGTTAAAACGTGTAATGATGTTGTTGACAAAAATTAAATGTCCCATTTGTGTACGTGATTTATTGTGATCGTGGACGTTTTCCTTTTGTTTATTTGAGCCAATGCCTGTAGAAGTGAAATGTAAACCTAGGTTCGAATTACAACTAAATAATTATTTGTAAAAAAATTATAACCATACCATAAGAGTGTTATGTAAGATTATTGAAAACGAGATGTTTTATTTTCTTAATATTTTTTTTATTTTCCTTTATATAGTTTTTACGTACATTCTTGCTTGCTCTTAATCTTTCTTTTTGGTAAATGCCTGAAGTTATCTTGTAGAAATTGCTATTTAGCAATTAGGCTACCTTATGTTGTCCAATATTTCATGTATATTTTAGTATTTTTTCTTCTTTGGTGTACAATATAGTATAGTACCATAAAAACATGAATATTTTTATTAGGTGGCAATACTTCGAATTTGTTTTCCGACACAATCTAATCTTTATGACCGTGTCTTTTTTTTACCTCACCGTGTTGGTTACACGGCACGGCTTTTCCAATTTTGTTATTTTTTATCTGTAGCGTCTTCCCTAACTTTTATCTCTGTCATGCTCTTTTGCATCTTTGTTCTTCATGTCGTTTGAGGTCTTCTTCTTCTTTGTTGTCGAAAAGTTAATTTTCATAACATGAGCATGTTCTGTGTCACGATAGTCAGCATGTTCTGTGTCAAATAAATCTCAAAGTAGCGTCTAGGGTTATTTATTCATTTATTACCAAAGCCACGATAGCCGAATGGTTGGGCGGTCGGAATTTCGAGTCAAGAGACCCGAGTTCGATCCCCAGGTGGCAGGCTCGTACCAAGGGGTTTTTTAAACTTATGTAAAACTTATGTACGAATTATATCTGTATGTCCAATACATACAGTGACGGGCTCACCACCTGTCACATTGTCCCGAAAATATCTTCGGTGGTAGGTGGGTCAAAGGGACTTTATTGTCTAGACAAGACCTCTGTCTACTCCTATATAGACTAGACCTCTGTGTACCCCTGTATTGGGAATTGCGTGAAGATATTTATTATTATTTATTATTTAGCATATTCTATTCCCCAACATATATGACCGTACTATCATGTTTATAACAAGTTACGTTTGTAACGAGACAACATGAATAAAATCAGTTACGGATTTCTATACGTTTAATATTCAACTGCCAACATTCTAAGCCTCCTTGACTTTTATATATATACTTGATATTTATTTTTCTAGCCACTTTTACTTATACTTATACTACTACACTTATTATATCCGCTATTTCTACAACCACCACGTCATTTCACAGGCGATGGTCTGACCGCATGTCTCGTTATCCCAAAAAATCTTATCTTGAATCTTAAATAAAATAAATAAATACATAAATATCTTCACGCAAATCCCAATACAGGGGTAGACTGAGGTCTAGTCTAGAGAACTAAGTTCCTTAAGCATCTTAATACCCTACTGCTTCCTGTAGAAGGGTGCAAAATTTTCTTTTCACTAATACATAATGAACGTACTTGTATATCGAATCTAACAGTAAAACCAAACCAAGACTGAATATATTTCAATAACAATATCAAATCTGAATATTACTATTACGGCGACGAGCTCACCACCTGTCACATTGTCCCGAAAATATCTTCGGTGGTAGGTGGGTCAAAGGGACTTTATTGTCTAGACAAGACCTCTGTCTACTCCTATATAGACTAGGCCTCTGTGTACTCCTGTATTGGGAATTGCGTGAAGATATTTATTATTATTTATTATTTAGCATATTCTATTCCCCAACATATATGACCGTACTATCATGTTTATAACAAGTTACGTTTGTAACGAGACAACATGAATAAAATCAGTTACGGATTTCTATACGTTTAATATTCAACTGCCAACATTCTAAGCCTCCTTGACTTTTATATATATACTTGATATTTATTTTTCTAGCCACTTTTACTTATACTTATACTACTACACTTATTATATCCGCTATTTCTACAACCACCACGTCATTTCACAGGCGATGGTCTGACCGCATGTCTCGTTATCCCAAAAAATCTTATCTTGAATCTTAAATAAAATAAATAAATACATAAATATCTTCACGCAAATCCCAATACAGGGGTAGACTGAGGTCTAGTCTAGAGAACTAAGTTCCTTAAGCATCTTAATACCCTACTGCTTCCTGTAGGAAATGAGTACAAAAAGGAGTGCAAAATTTTCTTTTCACTAATACATAATGAACGTACTTGTATATCGAATCTAACAGTAAAATCAAACCAAGACTGAATATATTTCAATAACAATATCAAATCTGAACATTACTATTACGGCGACGAGCTCACCACCTGTCACGTTGTCCCATACAGTCGTTGGTGAAAAGTGGGTCGAAAGACTTCAATTGTAAAGACCCATGTCTACCCCTGTACTGGGAATAGTTTGAACATATTATATAAATGTACATATATTATATAAATGTACATATATTATGTAAATCTGATCATCAGTTATTTTTGGACCAAATAACATACATAATTTGTAAAACACGTGACCAATATGAATATGGTAATGCCATTGAGTTGCATGCTTCTAGTTATGCAACTACGTCCAAGTTTTGGTTTAAACGTAACCAGAATTGTTCCTTCGTCATTCATCATATAAATCTCAAAGTAGCGTCTAGGGTTATTTATTTATTCATTTATTACCAAAGTCACGATAGCCGAATGGTTGGGCGGTCGGAATTTCGAGTCAAGAGACCCGAGTTCGATCCCCAGATGGCAGGCTCGTACCAATGGGTTTTTCAAAAACTTATGTACGAATTATATCGTTGGCTTGGACATAAAGACGGCGACGGACCCACCACCTGTCACGTTGTGCTGAAAATATCTTCGGTGGAAGGTGGGTCGATGGGACATATTTGTCTAGACTAGACCTCTGTCTGATCTTTGTCTACTCCTGTATTGGGAATTGCCTGAAGATATTTATTTTATTTATTATTTAGCATATTCTATTCCCCAACATATATGACCGTACTATCATGTTTATAACAAGTTACGTTTGTAACGAGACAACATGAATAAAATCAGTTACGGATTTCTATACGTTTAATATTCAACTGCCAACATTCTAAGCCTCCTTGACTTTTATATATATACTTGATATTTATTTTTCTAGCCACTTTTACTTATACTTATACTACTACACTTATTATATCCGCTATTTCTACAACCACCACGTCATTTCACAGGCGATGGTCTGACCGCATGTCTCGTTATCCCAAAAAATCTTATCTTGAATCTTAAATAAAATAAATAAATACATAAATATCTTCACGCAAATCCCAATACAGGGGTAGACTGAGGTCTAGTCTAGAGAACTAAGTTCCTTAAGCATCTTAATACCCTACTGCTTCCTGTAGAAGGGTGCAAAATTTTCTTTTCACTAATACATAATGAACGTACTTGTATATCGAATCTAACAGTAAAATCAAACCAAGACTGAATATATTTCAATAACAATATCAAATCTGAACATTACTATTACGGCGACGAGCTCACCACCTGTCACGTTGTCCCATACAGTCGTTGGTGAAAAGTGGGTCGAAAGACTTCAATTGTAAAGACCCATGTCTACCCCTGTACTGGGAATAGTTTGAACATATTATATAAATGTACATATATTATGTAAATCTGATCATCAGTTATTTTTGGACCAAATAACATACATAATTTGTAAAACACGTGACCAATATGAATATGGTAATGCCATTGAGTTGCATGCTTCTAGTTATGCAACTACGTCCAAGTTTTGGTTTAAACGTAACCAGAATTGTTCCTTCATCATTCATCATATAAATCTCAAAGTAGCGTCTAGGGTTATTTATTTATTCATTTATTACCAAAGTCACGATAGCCGAATGGTTGGGCGGTCGGAATTTCGAGTCAAGAGACCCGAGTTCGATCCCCAGATGGCAGGCTCGTACCAATGGGTTTTTCAAAAACTTATGTACGAATTATATCGTTGGCTTGGACATAAAGACGGCGACGGACCCACCACCTGTCACGTTGTGCTGAAAATATCTTCGGTGGAAGGTGGGTCGATGGGACATATTTGTCTAGACTAGACCTCTGTCTGATCTTTCTCTCCAAATACAATGAGACTCCCAAATATTAACGCCAATCAGTATTACGAATTTTATGAATGGTATATTTCGTAAGCAAACGTTTATATTTTAAATTAGTCAATGCTGACTACCCTAATGTGTTTTTAAGTGTGAGGTTAACGCTTTGTTTATAAGTAATTTCTTGTCGTGTTATAATAAATGTGTTGTAATGTTACAATGAAAGTCTTAACAATTTTTCAAACCTAAAACAGTTTAGTGTTACCAATGTTCTGCAGTGGACTTTTGTAGGCCGTTTAGACACTGTAAACCTCGTTTTTCCAGCCTATCGTTTTTTCACATTCACGCATTTACCAATAGCAGATGTCCTCAGAGATCCAAACAATTTAAATCTTTCTATCGACTTTACAATGAGTGTTTGTGTTCTGTGGATCTCAGCTTCATTGCCTTAGCATCGCTTTCCTTATTCTCCACAAATGTGGTGGAGTCGCCAAGAAAAAACATATTGCAATTCACCTCTCGCCGTATCCTCTGTGATTGATACTGGTGACGGCCAATGAAGCTAAGATGAGATAGCAGGGCAGAGTAGTGTCGGTATTACGATTCGATTTTTGTAGCTACCAACCGTGGCCGAAACAAGGTTGACAACGAAGTCTAAAACCCAATCTGTCACGGAATATCGGGTGGTTTGGATCCCGTTAAAGCAGCCACCATCCTGAGTCCCATGACCTTCCGGATAGTGAAACCGAAGCGATTCCCTTGTAGGTAGACGCATCTGGATTCCGGTGGAAGGTCCACGATGATGGGCTGAATAGGACCAGCGCCGGTGGGTTAGTAAATTTGTGCAAAATTATTCCCGTGCATTTGCTAATAACGGCGGTTGCGGAACACCGTAGATTTAGTCGATGCAAGCCCGAAATCTTTTGTATGTGGCGTATTTATGCAATAAATGTTTCTTTCTTTCATTCGAAATCAACAGTCTGCTCCAGAGCGTACGCCTTTTTCTTATACGAGTAGAAATATCTAGTATTTCTACTCGTATAAGAAAAAGGCGTTGAGCCAGTAGCTGTTATCATTAACTTATTGTAAAATTATTACGGTTTATTTATTATAATGTTGAAATCGAAAATAACTTATAAAAATAAATAAAGTCAATTGCGCAATTAAATTTCTTCCAGCGCTTTTAAAAACTAACAGGCCACGTATAAATCATCGATTGTTTTTTAATCATTTCTGGCACACCGCTCTACGAGTATAGGTTAGTAGTGAACGTTGCAACTCGTTTTAGCGTTAGATAACCGAGACCGGTCCGCGCTTGGGAAATACTAATTCCGTGGTAATACTGGAACTGATTTCTCTCTTACCTCCCAATCAGAAGTGCTGGGACCTTACCTAGACACAACTACCTAATTTAAGTCTTTGATTGAAGAATTTCCATCAAATATCATGTTATAATAAATAAATAAATATCTTTACGCAATCCCCAAGACAGGAGTAGACAGAGGTCTAGTCTAGACAATTAAGTCCCTTCGACCCACCTTCCACCGAATAAAATATCATGTTAATACCAAAATTACTTAAAAACACGTGTGTATCATAACACATATATTTATACTACTTATTATTAGATACTATTATTTTATATCAATTAAGTTACCCAATGTAATATAATGATTTCTTGTATTTACGCGAATACTACACATTTAAAATAAAACGATTTTCGGATTGTATCGCGTATTATGAAATTTAATTTAGAGAAAATTAATTTAGTCATTATTAAATTTCACCAAAATTAATAAATAAAGTTGACGGTAGCGGAAGGTAGCTGTGATAGCGGGATGTTCAGGACCTCAGTCCCCTCGTGACCACGGATGCTGTAAAGCATCCGAAACGTCGGGAAATAAAAATAGTTTGTAAAAACTAATTAAAAACGTAATGTAATTCTTGAATGATTCGAACTTGCCCTTCGCTACCGAGGCGCTACCAAGAGACGCATGTATACGTCTCTGTCCTGACGAGAATATGCCACTGGAACCGAACTCACAAACACGGTGGGATATCCCGAAGGTTCAAAATGTACAGAAATGATAATGAAAAATTTTCACTGTAACAGAGGCCGCATCCACTTCTTTGATTTTCGACAAGGGAACAATATATTTGTTTATCACTAATATTTTTTTAGTTATAGTTGAAAACATCTCGGTAACCGAATAGGTAGAAACGCTGCCCTCGAAACTATGTATTGGGAATCCCGCTCGGAGCAAATACTTGTGTGATGAATGTGAATGTTTGTATTCGTGTCATGGACGTTTGTACATACAAATATTTTTTTAAACATATATGTATGTAATGATTTCTTGTGTTTACGCGAATACTACAAATTTTAAATAAAACGTTTTTCGGATTTTATCTTCGTACCATGGATGCTGTAAAGCATCCGAAACGTCGGGAAATAAAAATAGTTTGTAAAAACTAATTAAAAACGCGATAAAATCCGAAAATCGTTTTATTTAAAATATATGTATGTAATTACGTAGTACCTTTAGCTTGGACACTAATATAGCGATAGGCTCGCCTCCTGTCACGTTTTCACAAATAAGCGTGGGTAAAAAAATGGGTCGAAAGGTCTTAACTGTCAAAACCTATAGGAAGAGGTGCCGTAGTATGGGGAAATGGCGTGAAGATTAGAAAAACCTATTTAGAAAAGTGTAATTTCATAATTTTATTTTCCAAGACTGTCGGTTTTTAAATTGATAACTTAACATAAACAGAAATAATGAAGAAGAAGAAGAAGAATTAATTTTAATAACTTTAAAAGCATACAACTAACAACATACTTTAACAGATTCAATGCAATACCTCGCCTTCATTTACATATTAATATATGATACCGAAGGCATCATATATTTATATATCACTGACTAATTTTAAAATCTCTCGAATAAGTCACTATAGCCGAGTGGTCAGGGTGATCGGAATTCGAGTAAAGAGACCTGAGTTCGAACCCCAGCAGGTAAGTTCGTACCAATGGTTATTCTAAAACTTTTTTATTTATATTATTTTATATGCAATAACCTGTTTAAATTTCATATCAATCCATCAACGGCTGTCAGCCGTTTTTTTTACCACAAGCATACACATATATGTATAGATTTCATTATTATCATGCTCACGATAGCTATTTTTAAGTCACGATAGCCGAGTGGTTGGGTGATCAAAATTTCGAGTCAAAAGACCCGACATTTAAAAAAAATATCTTCACGCAATTCCCAATACAGGGGTAGACAGAGGTCAAGTCTAGACAATTAAGTCCCTTTGACCCACCTTCCACCGAAGATATTTTCGGGACAACGTGACAGGTGGTGAGCCGTCGACATTTTTTTTTTACTTTGGCTAATTACAAATGCGAGTTGTTTTTTAAACTTAACTATATTACGAACAAATTCATTAAATTATTCTATTTTCATCAGTCCTTAATAAATGTGCGAAGTTTTAATTCAGTTCGACATTTTGAGGGGAGGAAAATGACATTTAGATTCCGTTACATACAAAAAAAACATATCTAGCTAATAAGCTTAAATTCATTTTTGGACGAACCTAACACTAATTTTAGTCAAATCAAATTCCTAAAATTAATAAAAGTCTTCACGCACAATCGCTAACGGAGTAGCCAGAGAGAACAGATCGCCGAGTGTCACGATTTCTTTTATTTCTTCATACATGCACGTCTAGGTATCCGAATACTCTTGACCCTCCCCTCTACGAGCTATTTACTCACGCGGCCTAATATTAGATAAGTAAGTAATAAAAAACAATATTTTCGGTTAACCAATTATTGCTTAAAGTGATTTATAGTGGCCCTCTTAACATCGTTGTCTCATTTCATAACAAAAATTATTGATTTTCGTCAACTTTTGATAAAATAACTGGGTACATAGATAACATATTACGTTTTCGAACAATTTGTAAACTTTACGCCGGCATTTCGTAATGATTATTTAAAATGGCCACTTATCAAAAGTGTATTTCGCCGTATTGTGTTAACATCTTCACACACTTTTCCAATATTTTTCATAAAAGCTTATTAGGAAGAACGTGACAGGTGGTGATTTTATCACCGACTTAGTATCCAAACAAATGGGTACAATAAATTTACATACATACATATAATATAAACATTTGCAGGACCTCCCTTGTTGAGAAAACAGACCGCTTTACAAGGTGTCGCAAGCATTGAGATCTCGGATTCGATTCCCGAGCAAGTCTAACTAGTAAACAACTTTTTACTGACTCGTGTCTAATTACTGTACCTTCTTTTTTATGATTCCATGACACATGTGGGCATAGCGGTATTCGAACTCGCCTAGCATTAAATGTAGGAACACTACTAATGTGGCCATAAGGCCATCATCATCCTCGTTGTCATCCAATGATATCCACGTATTCCACTACCTCTCTTATCATAGATGTCGTAAGAGGAGAATAAGGAACGCAATAAGAATTTTTGAATAAACCATTTTACAGTGGTAGAGCCACGCATCAGCTTTTGTTGTTGCATGAATGGGCCGGCTCGACCGGGGAAGTACCACGATCTCACAGAATACCGGCGTGAAGTAGAAGTCTAACAAACTTCTACGTTTCGTCTGGTAAGTGCAGGTAACCGGTGGTCCAATTCTTGGGGAGGGGGGCACTCTAATGGAAGCAACGCATCTGCTAAGCCTTTGGTATTGCGGGTGTTCATGGGCGGCGGTAATCACTTGACATCACGTGAGCCATCTGCTCGTTTGCCTCCCTTTTCCATAAAAAAAAAGCTACTGCAAACGGGCAGTAACGTCTGAGGTGCCGCAAATGCACTTGCTAAGTTAAGAAAAAGGCTTTAGCATGCCGTTATGTACGCACGCAATTTTCCATACTGAATTAGACAGAGGTGTAGACAATGAAGTCACGTCGACTTACTTTTCCCCGAAACTATGTGAATATATATGTACATTCATATAGTTTCACATAGTTTCGATTCACATAATATCGGTATTGGAAGACCGTATATAGGCCCGGAAGACGTGGTCCTGCCTTGGAATCATTAAAAAATACATGATAAAAACTATCCCATCTTAAGTACGCCAGCAAAACATCCATTTTACGATAACGTTACAATAAGTTAGATGGTTGCTGAATTTATTGTGTTAAACAACCCATTACGAGAATTATATATAATAGATATACTAACCGTTAACCGTTGGGAAAAAAAAGTTATCGAGTCAACTCCGTTTAGGCAAACGCAGTGTAGGACGATCGCAAGATGGACTGGCGACCTGCAATATGTCGCGGGGTTTTGATGGATGCAGTTAGCAGAGGACAGTTCTTTGTGGCGACCGTTCTTTCTAGCGGAGGCCTGTGTTCAGCAGTGGACTCTTGATAGGCTGTAAAGAAGAAGAAGAAGATATACTATGTAAAATTCTTCATCAGGCAATGGCTGGGCATTGTCGTGGTCAGTGCGACAGTCTTGGAAGACACTGACTGCGCCTCCCGCGATCCCAGTGGACTGCGACTTACGCATGTTCGACGGATTACGTGTTGTTTGCATGTTCTGCATCATCATCGAACACGTGTGCTGGATCGCCACTCTATCCTATCTCGCTGACACTAGATATTTCGAACAGGTAAGTGATAACACTTTACAAATTTGAATTGTCATTTCAGAAGAGAGATCAGGTCAAGTCATACTGGACTTTATGTTACTAAATTAAAGACAAATTTCAAAAAAATCTGGTGGGTGGGTTTTGAACCCAGAATCCCAGTTGTAATGTGGCAACGCTCTTGCCTTTGAGCCACCGTTTCTTAAATTAACATTAAGAGAGATACGTCATCACTCGCGAGGTTAAAGAGAGAACAGATCGACATAAGTTACAGTCTGTGATTACAATCCTTACCTGTTTTCTTTTTCTTTTTTCGTGCTTAGTTTCTCAATGGCCTGTTAAAGTCACCAGTAAGTAATAATAAGTAGTAATAAGCCATAACCGTCGAGTGTACCGAGCGGATTGGCCGTACCAGGTAAGTCGCAGCGTAATCGCTGCTCCCCTAACCCGGTTATCTTCATTTTGCTGTAATTTTTCGAGATGACTAACCTATCGTCTATTGGTATTAAATGCGATTTACAAGATTGTTTCCCCTAGTCGTGGGGGTAAAAACAACACGGCCACATACATCTCCGCTTCCGTCAAATTCATTATCTTCTTCAAAAACGTACTTATAAGAAAAGAAATACAAAAGGCTAAAACATCTGTACACCTATAATTTCTTTACTTATTTGTCCTGAGATCGTGGCAAATTCTGCAATACAAATTGATTTTTAACAATTTTAGTACTGACTGCATAGGCATCGAGCCTGAGTCACTCTCCGGAATTCTTTTGTTCATTATTCATTTTACATTATTCATAATTTAAATTGTTTACATGTGTCCTTAAATGAACGAACAGACGCGGCGTGATGGTGACGTAATGCTGATGACTAACAGCACCCTGGTGGTGCAGATATTCTTCATCATGTCGAGTTTCTTGCTCGCACATAAGCTGCTGCAAGATGACTCCGAATTGCCACCAATACGGACGTTCTTTAAAACTATGATTAATAGAATTATCAGGTATGTATAAAAATCCATCGCTAAGTGTATTGCGAATTTTAACAGTGGTAGAGCCACGCATCTGCTTTTGTTGTTGCATGAATGGGCCGGCTTGGCCGAGGAAGAACCACGACCTCACAGAATACCGGCGTGAAGTAGAAGTCTTACAAACTTCTGCGTTTCGTCTGGTGAGTGCAGGTAACCGGAGGGCCCACACACCCCCCTCCCCCAATTACGGGGGGGGAGGCACTCTAAGGCCGCATCGGGCTATGCCTCTTGTATTGCGGGTGTTCATGGGCGGCGGTAATCACTTACCATCACGTGAGCCACCTGCTCGTTTGCCCCCTTTTGTATAGTAAAAAAAAGAATATAGTCAGTGCATTATATGTATATCTTGTGTATTTATAATGATAAATATTTATAATGCGACCTCCGAGGACAACGACTACTGAACTTACTTAATTGGTAAACTGTTGGCACGTAAAGCTTCTATTTCGTTATTTTTATTATTGTACCTGTGAAGGCACAATAATAAAAATATGCGTGAGCATACTCCTTGACGAGGTAGACAAAGATAAAAGTGTTATAATGCTTTCGCTTCCTTCAAATTCATCATTTTCTCTCTTCATGCACGCACATCGAGGTATCCAAGTACTCTTAATAATCCCCTTTTCGAGCAATTTACTCACATGGCCTTCGAAATTTAGACTCGGCCTACCTCGACCCTTTTTATAGTTACTACATCCTCCATTAAATATTTGTTTGAAATGGGCTGAAGTGGAGCTGAGATTAGCTCAACACAAGATGGAAGAACATGAAATACCTAAAATTAACACTGACTGTGTGAAGCCTTTATAAAGTCGGAATATTCGTACGGCACATTATTTTGAAGTCAAAATAGTTAAACAATAAAGTGATAAAGATAGAGAGACAATTGGTAGTGATGTGGCGGACAACTCACGAAAACACATAATATTGTACATCGCACTATCGAAGTTCTCACGATTGCGCGTAAATATACGAGTACAGATAGCATATTAGCGGAGGACTCGTCCTCCCCAGGTCACAAATAGCTTACTTGGTGGATAGCTTCCCTTTTCTCCAACACATCATCCGCTACTCTGGTAACTACGACGTGATCTCACCGCCAACCGACGGTGACCACTGAAGAACATCGCAGCGAACTTCAACATCTAATATGGAGACATAGAATGAACATAAAATTTTACCAGTGACTGGCACACTTAGACTACGAATGAGTCGCCACCTGCCACCGATCCCTTCTGGCTTCGGTGAATTGTGATCCATCTAATCAAGAAACCAACCCAAATTTTTTATGGCTTTTTTATCTTATTTAAATTTTCACGATTCACGATTCTGATCCATCTGCCCAAGAAACTAACCCTATTTTTTACCCAGGCTTTTTTGTTATTTAGATTTTCCTGATACACTTAAAAACATGACTGTTGTCCAGGTTAAGTCCAAGTTACTTCGCGGTGGTGTGGTTCGCATCGAGCTGGTGGGAGCGTCTGGGTCGCGGACCGCAGTGGTCGCCACTGGTTTCCAGCGAAGCACAAATTTGCCGTCAGAAGTGGTGGACCCATCTGCTTTACCTCAACAACTTGCTGTATCCGGACGATAAATGTCTTATTCAGACCTGGTGAGTAGACATTTTTCTTTTTTTTTCTTTTTATTGATTTGAACCTAACCTTGAAACCATGATAAAAAAGGTGTGTCGAGAGGACTTAATTGACCTCTGTCTACCCAAGTATAGGGAATGACGTGAAGATACTCATAAAGATTTCAAGATTTTTGCTGTTAACAGCATTCGACGAGAAAATGGTTTTTTTAATGAGCGAGGTGAAAAACCTACAGGTAAAAGCCTACAGCTAATATGGTAAGTCGGTACTACAACCCATAGAGAGCTTTCGGTCCCCAGGTGGCAGGCTCGTACCAATGGGTTTTTCAAAACCTTATATACGAATTATATCGTTGACTTGAAAATTAAGACGGCGACGGGCTCACCACCTGTCCCGGAAATATCTTCGATGAAAGGTGGGTCAAAGGAACTTAATTGTCTGGAATAGACCTCTGTCTACCCCTGTATTGGGAATTGCGTGAAGATACTTATTTTATTTATTTTACTTCATTTACACATATCATCTGTCTTCTCTTTGTTGCATTCAAATAAAATATATATTTTTCAGGTACCTAGCAGCTGATACACAGTTATATGCGGCGGCACTGATATTAACGCTGTTGTTACGAAATCGTCGTGGAGCCACGATGACTCTGGGAGTTTTGCTGCTGCTTTCCACCGCGGGAGTTTTCGCCATGGCATATATTAGACACTTGGTGCCAACGTTTGTTGTACATCGACCCGAGTAAGTAGTAAATTTTTATTAATATTCACATAGACAATACAGTCGCATAAATTAATTTATTCATTATATCAAATTGTACACTGTATATGTGTTCGTATTTTATTTTATTTTTATTTTTATTTTACAATTTTTGGCAAGCTTACAGCTAGCTTAATTTAACATAATTTATGTTTACATGAACAGAAGGATATAGATAATAATATAAGATTAATGTATGGATAAATAAAAATATTGTGTGAATGTTTGGACCATAGATTACTGTGAAAAACAAAGAAATCACTAGCTTTTTATGGTTAAAAGTTTAAGCTTTAAGGTGCCTAATATCATGGTATATACGAATTACTTAAAAATGTACAGCTTTCGTATAGTAAGATCACTATTTCAGCATATAACTTAAGTGTGGGAAATCAGTATGGCATATGCTTAATAACTTTAAGTGGAGCTCGATGAGCTCGTCCTTACAATTTATATTGCAATATATACTCTTTATTACTGCATCGTTAGCAAAACTTTAAGTACTTTGATCATTTATGTAAATTAAAAGCAGCGTAGGTCCTAGTGTGCAACCCTGCGGAACGCCATAAGGGCACACTACACCGTCACATAAAATCGTGGATCGGTCGTGAATACCTACTCTTTGTCTTTTTCTATGCATCCTTTTCTATGCTATTCACCTTTTGCATAATAAAAAATGAATAGCAAAGAAAAATATGTAATTTAATTTTTTGTTTAGGTCCGTCCGTGCAACATACCGCGGTGACAGCTCATTCAACTTATTATACCAGTCTCCGCTCGGTAACGCAACTGGTGCTCTTTGCGGACTGCTGTTAGCGCATGCGCACCACGCTTTACGACGCGCCGGTTTACGACCAGAAAACTGTCAGGTATGCCTTTACCCAAAAACATCATCAAGTGTTTCATATTCTTCTGCTATCATTATACGACCCTGTTTTCCTTGCCTTTCTTCCTGTTAGTGTAGTACCGGAATTCAAAACAGCTATAACTACCGATATATTTTGGGATAACCACCTGGGAAATTACTAGCAAAAAGTTCAAGTGCCGATCATAGTAAATCCATATTACATAAACAGTCTTCCACCAAATTCTTCTGAGCTGTGTTTTGATGCTTATAAATAAAAAATATCATCACGCCTTTCCCAATACAAGGGTAGAGAGAAGTCTAGACAGTTAAGTCTTTTCGCCCAGTGCTTTTTTTGGGACAAAGTGACAGGTGGTGAAACCTTCACCATCTTTATGTCCAAGTCATAAGTCGTACTTCAGTTTTTGAAAAAAAAAACATTAAAGACTCGGGTCTCCTGACTCCAATTTCGATATCTCAACCACTCGGCTATCGTAACTGATATACCGTTTCAATGCTTATAATAGCCAGTATTAAGTACCAGGAACCAGTCACGAAAGCCGAGTTGTTGGGTGGTCGGAAATTCGAGTCGAGAGACCCGACTTCGATCCCCAGGTGGCAGTACCAATGAGCTTTTCAAAAACTTATGTACAAATTTCATCGTTGGCTTGGACATAAAGACGTCGACGGGCTCACCACCTGTCACGTTGTCCCGAAAATATCTTCGGCGGAAGGTGGGTCAAGGGGACTTAATTGTCTAGACTTGACCTCTGTATTGGGAATTGCGTGAAGATATTATATATTCTTTTAAAGTACCAGGAGCACATAGCGCTCAAAGAGCTGTCCCGACCGCTACAGATATTCCGGTGGGTGTCAGTGCTGGCAGTGCCGCTAGCGCTCTGGTGGGCGGCGCTGTCGCCGCTGCTGCTGCCGGCGGGCCCGCCGCCGCGCGGCTCCGCGGCAGCTCTCGCGGCGCTGGAGAGACCCGTGTTCGCATTGCTCGTGGTCGCCGCGCTCCTCGGTGCCATAAATGGAGTACGCTGTACGTATTATAGCGGCAATAGCCTAATGGCTTAGGGTGCGGACTGCGAAACATGACGTCGCAGGTTCGGGCCCCGCCATTCGACTATTGACGTAAACCAACTCCTGACTTAATTGGAGTGGTTAACAGGAATACTAGTAATGTTATTCGACATTGCTAGTATTCTTTCAAAAAAAAAGAACGTATTGATGACGTGTTCTATTGTCGAGTGACGTATTTCAAGTTCTGACGTCCTATTACAAGTTGAGCTTCAGTTCTCAGATGGTTTAAAAAAAAAACATTTTTCTACATTGTCTTGGATCTGTGTGTTTGATAGTAGCGTAGCTTAACTTTTGATGTCGGAGTAAATGTATGTGTTCCCCTGCGTTGTTTTTATATTTCTTTCAAATTTAAATCAATGTAATTTTTGTTTCTGTAAAGTATTATTTCATCTTACGTATTAGCATTCATTTGTTCATATATTTTACGTTATTTTAAATATGTTTGGGGCCGCGCGTGCGTGGACTATTTTAATGGCTCCGGTAGAATTACAGCGCTGCAGCTACTTCTGCAGCGCTGTAATACTGCTACAGCATATTTGCTGAGTCAGATGCCGTTTCGTTGCTTCAATGCAGTAATATATTCTGTTTTTTATTTGTAATTGTTAGTTATAACTTTTATGCTTACTGTTTTGTGGCAATGAATAAATCTACTTCCTTACTTCTTTCTTTCTTTCAATGTAGAGAAAAGGATCTTACCTCATCCTCCAAAGGTGAAATAAAGTAAGCAAGAGATATCCCACTCATCCGGATATCAGATGATTGCATTCCTCAGCTACTGGCATTTCTTCTTTGTGAACTTTCTATTGTGAATATAAAATATTACACCAACTGTTACAAATAAAATAAATGTTCGTTATCTGCGGTTGGCCATAGACTACAGCATCCACTTTACATCAATATGACTATCAATTTGCACTATAATCACTTAAGCACACAAACCGTGAGATTAATAATAGACAGATCAAGTGGTACTTCCTCCATGCACTCCTATCATCCGAATCACTTAAAAAACATATTAAAAAGATCAACCATCTTATACGGATCATATTAAGTCACGATAGCCGAGTTGTTGGGTGGTCGAAATTTCGAGTCGAGAGACCCGAGTTCGATCCCCAGGTGTCAGTACCAATGAGTTTTTCCAAAACTTGGACATAAAGACGGCGACGGGCTCACCACCTGTCACGTTGTCCCGAAAACATCTTCGGTGGAAGGTGGGTCAATGGGACTTAGTTGTCTAGACTTGACCTCTCTCTACCCCTGTATTGGGAATTGCGTGAAGATATTTTTTTTTATCTTATACGGATCGTGGGTCAATGGGACTTATTTGTCTAGACTTGTCCTCTCTCTACCCCTGCATCGGGAATTGCGTGAAGATATCTTTTTTATCTTTTACGGATCGTGCATCTAATTATGAACACCTTAAGCGCTCGGTACCAGGAGTGCATAATCTCACAAGAGCTCGGGTGTCACAGCGCCGTGGTGCACGTGGCTGTCGGGACGGCGATGGGCGGTGTACGCGCGGCTGACTTTCGGCGCTCTCCTCCTTCACATGCCGCTCAACAAGATGCTGGTCGCCGCTAGACTAGCGCCCGCGCAGATCGACAGGCCGAACGCCGTGAGTATTCAACGCCGAACTGCGTACTCCATTTTCTGCCTAGTAGCTACGTCCATTCAGCCTTTAATTTTTTTTTTTTTAATTGTTTATCGGTACACCAAAAACATTTGACTTAAAAACACATATACAACTCAGAAGATCATATGAACATATCAATAACAGACGCACACAACATTTGCACCAGGTGATAAATTCATTTCTTCGTAAATGTTTTTTTTTTTTTTTTTTTAAATAAGAATACTAGCAATGCCGAATAACATTACTAATATTCCTGTTAACCACTCCAATTAAGCTGCAATGCTTGTGTCTGGAGTTGGTTTTACGTCAATAGTCGAATAGCGGGGCCCGAACATGCGACGTCATGTTTCGCAGTCCGCACCCTAAACCATTAGGGCATTGGGGCATTTTATAGGAAAAGGGAGGCAAACGAGCAGGTGGCTCACGTGATAGTAAGTGATTAACGCCGCCCATGAACACCCGCAATACCAGAGGCTTAGCAGATGCGTTGCCTCCCTTAGAGTGCCCCCCTCCCCCATAATTAGGGGAGGAGGGTGTGTGGGCCACCGGTTACCTGCACTCACCAGACGAAACGCAGAAGTTTGTTAGACTTCTACTTTACGCCGGTATTCTGTGAGGTCGTGGTACTTCCCCGGTCGAGCCGGCCCATTCAAGCAACAACAAAAGTTGATGCGTGGCTCTACCACTGTTAAAAATTTTCTATCAAGTCAAATTCACGATAGTCAATTGGTTGGGTGGTCGGAATTTCGAGTCAAGATACGCGAGTTCGATCCCCAGATGGCAGGCTCGTACCAATGGGCTTTTCAAAAGCTTATGTACGAATTATATCGTTGGCTTGGACATACAGACGGCTCACCACTTGCCACGTTGTCCCGAAAATATCTTCGGTGGATGGTAGGTCGAAGGGGCTTAATTGTCTAGACTAGATTCCTTAATTGTCTAGACTAGACTGTACCCTTGTATTGGGAATTGCGTGAAGATATTTATTTATTATTTAAGTCAAATTAAATCAAATCCAATTATGTTTTCATCTACTTAAGTAACATAAATTACATCCATCGATTGTCATTTTTCAATCTACCACCGTTTCGTAACGAGGTTCCTCTAAAGTGTTCCCCACCTCCTTTTTTCCCATGTGTATTGTAAAATGAGACAAGAACCGCAAAAATGACGACGACTGCCGACAGGTAACGGAATAATCATCTCGGAAAGCATACCTAACTTAAGCAGAGCTGCGATAAGCTATAACTTTAACATGCGAGGTATCTGGCACGAGCGAGTGTGGCGACTAACTTCCTTACTAGTCTTATATATATCTTCACCCAATTCCCAATATAGGGGTAGACAGAAGTCTAGTCGTGACAATTAAGTCCCTTCAACCCACCTTCCATCGAAGATATTTTCGAGATAACGTGACAAGTTGTAAGCCCGTCGCCGTCTTTATGTCCAAGCCAACGATTATAATTTGTACATCCTGTCACCTGGGGATAGAACTCGGGTCTCCTGACACGAAATTCCGAACACCCAACCACTGGGCTATCTTTTTTTTTTAGTCTCGTTTTCATGTAAGCATTTACAGGCCGTTATATATGTATGTTGTCCGTTCTCTGCAGATATTCGAATGGTTCGGTGTGGCTGCAGTCTCCTACGCTGCGGCCCTGCCTCTTGCTCTGCTAGTGGAGCTGCCTGTACTGCGGCTGCATCGCGAACTCACGAAGACACGGCACGCGGTCAAACACGACAAGACGGTAGTTATAACCATCTTTGACTAGTTTTTAAGTATATTATAATAAGTAGCTCACACGAAAAATGTTGTTTTAGCATATAGATGATTAATATGACTATAAAAACTAGGCGTTGGTGATAATTTAGGGTTTTATGTATTTAAATAGTATTATATTATTTTTGCAACCTCAGTGGACGAGTGGCATAAACGCCGGTGTTCAAGGTGTCGCTTTCTCAAGGTCCCGGGTTCGATTCCCGGTTGGGTCAATGTAGAAAAACCATTTTTTCTACATTTTCTCGGGTCTGGGTGTTTGTCGTGCCTTGTTTGTTTTCGATTCCCATACCACAAGTGCTTTAGCATCTTACATTGGGATCGAAGCAATGTATGTAATGTTATCCCTATTTATTTATTTAAGCTTCAATGCACAGTGTAGTACACATGCCGGACTTAATGGCAAATGGCATTCTCTACCAGTCGACCATCAGGCTAAACAGAAATAAAATGTATTAGCAGTACAGTTAAATACAGGGAGAAGGATCTTAAACAATGTGGCAAATACAAAAATATTACATAAACATACGTACGATAAATAATAATGAAAAAAGTCACGATAGCCGAATTGTTGGGTGGTCGGAATTTCGAGTCGAGAGACCCGAGTTCGATCCCCAGGTGGCAGTACCAATGAGTTTTTCAAAAACTTATGTACGAATTTCATTGTTGGCTTGGACATAAAAGCGGCGACGGGCTCACCCCCTGTCACGTTGTCCCGAAAATATCTTCGGTGGAAGGTGGGTCAAAGGGACTTAATTGTCTAGACTTGACTTCTGTCTACCCCTGTATTGGGAATTGCGTGAAGATATTTTTTTTTATTTTTATACGTACGATACATTTATATATCTATTATTTATTTATTAATGCCAATTCATACAAAATGAAAAAAAAAATAGAAAAAATAACCTAAAACCTACCGAATATGCAAGAAAGTTTTCATAAGGATCAGTCGAGACATTTCAGAGCACACAGTCACCGAAATGGCTTGACCGATCCTTTTGAAAACACTATGACACGAGAATTTTATATATTACATAAATGAAAGGAACAGCTCTGTGTTATAACAATAATATCATACCCTATGTGATTATGGCGTAAGCATATAGCAACCACTCTTATCGTGAAACTAAGGGAAAACCTTATTGCAACAGGATACCGACAGATGGCGTGATCACAATTTCGAATCATTTACCAGACCGGTGACGGGCAGCAGCGTCTGAGGTGCCAGTAGTCACCTCAGACGCTGCTGCCCGTCACCGTAATGATATGATAATTATACTAGTAATACTAATTCCAATAACTTTTTATTCCACAGAGCAGTCAACCGAACCAACAGAACAAGTAGAATTAAGTCGGTAATGTGTCTTTACGGTCAATTTATAAACCAGGTAAAAAATAGAGCTCATACCTTGATGAAGTAATCAACGGTCTGCAGCTTAAATTTCAATGTAGCTGGAATACATTGTGTATTTAAATATTTAGATTATCATACATAATACAAAGGCCAGGGCGATTAGATAAAATTAAGGTATAATATTTACTCTAAATTAATATAAGATTCAGTGTTTAAGTGTATATATCGAATCCACCTACAATAGGTTACATATGCTAGGTCATTTTAAAACCTAATTGAGGAGACAGGAAAAGAGCAAATAAGCTATCTACGTACTACAAACGTCAATACTTCTGCTGACTTCAAGTAGAATCTCGCACATTACGAGAAGTTAAGAAGTTTCATGAAATAAGGCACAGATGTAAAATCGTACCAGATTATGAATTAATATTACAAATCCTCTCTGCAAAACTTTACAAAATCTCTTTATTACATAAATAACATCTAAGGTGTAGACCATAGATTAAAAAAAATTATAATATTTCAGTAAAGATGCTCATCTCTCATCAATTTCGAATCAAATCTGTCCAAATGATATATTTCATTTGGACAGTGATTCGAAATTATTCCATCATGAATATCATAATTGCATTGAGTTAAAGCAATTTAATAAAACACAAAATGTAAAGCTTCTTCAAATATGTAACAAGAAATTATCTATCATTGTGCTGAGTAAGCTAACAAATTTTTTGAAAACTGTAACAAAGATCCAAAAAATGCTTAGTACGAGTATTTGTATCTAGTCTGAAATATACTGAATTAGATACTGTTTCTAAAAGAAATAAAATAAGACTGTCTGTATGTTTATGCACTCTCAATTAAATGAATGTCCAGGTCTTCTATATATTTGTATGTAAAAATATTTGTTTCATAAAGTTTGACTTATGATTACTGAAAATTTACTAGTGCTCTCTCCTCAGAAAATAACACAAAACTTTAAGTCTAACTTAAAGTCTTTAGATCATATAAAAATGTGAAGAAATTGAATGTGAAGAAAAAGAAGATAGAGAAATGTTTTTATTCTTTTGTAATGTACAGAGAAGCTCAGGAAACCAGGTTATGATGAACACTTGAGGTGCAGTCAATTGCTACTTTTGAAATGTCTAATTCTCCATTTTAAGTTTAATGGTGTATAAGTTTTGTTGTATTTGACTGATATAATAAGCAATTCCTGCTTTTTAAATTAAGTATATTGTAAGACTTGTAGAAGCAAGAGTCTTAATCATCACATTAAATATGAACTTCAGCTTGGTTTTATAATTTAATGAAATAATAAGAACCTGGCAACATTTAAAAAAATGTCTAATTTGTGAATAGACTTTAGTTTTAAGTGGTGAAGTTTAGTTTGTGAAATAAAAAAAACGATAACTGTGATTTGTATTTTTATTGAGTCCATATATCTGTTAAACGCATCACAATATCACACATTATTCCTTACACACATGGAATTATGCATATGAAAATACACATTATATTACAGCATTTTTTAAATGACAATTAAAAATAAAATAATGACACTAATGGATAGATCTCTTTGATCCTCCTTACAATGCCCAAAAAAGTAGATACTCCATGGAAGAACACAATACAAATGCATACATTTTGGAGTATGTGGCAGAACTGAAGTTTCGAGGTAAGTTCAAAGGGTTCACTTGGATTCAAAATATGACAGTGCCGTCAATATAAATGTTGAAGCCCTCATACATTCCTTTCACCAATAATACAGAAATCTTAATCGGTTTGTCTTAGGACTAAGAATAATTAATCTACAGTTAAAATGTACGATAAAACTAAAGAGCGCAGAGTTAACGGCGTGAGGGTCCTGATCCTCCTTGCCAGCCACCTCTATGCCCCCCGCCGCGCCCACCCGCTCGACCCCGACCCGCGGCTGAAATATAAACACAAAGTCCTTCACAAAAGTTCATAAACAAAAAGTTATTCCACATCTGTTGATGTACTACAACAAACAAAAATGTTATACATAAGTAGACAAGTATGTATACATAAGTAGAGGTCTAGACAATTAAGTGCTCTCAACCCACCTTCCACTAAAGACAATTTTTGGGACAATGTAACATTGGTTAGCCCATCATGGTCTTTATGTCCAAACCAAATATATAAATAGCACGGTTTTTTGGTAACCAGCTAACTTACTCTTCTCAAGTTATAATCAAAAGCAATGTTTTCTTTCCTAGATGCAATGCAACCCCAATATAATGAAACTGAAGATATCTATTTTATATCAAGTAACAATGAGTTTTGTCATAGAGGTTAGATTGGACTACTTTTGATTATTTATTTGTTTGCTTAAATATGTACATACATTGGAGAAAAGAATATAAAGTTCCCATTTGTATTATTATTACAAGGAAAGAAAACTTGTCTTGAAAATCTCACCATAATGTAAATTAATCTGCTTTTTTGTTTTATAGGGAAGGGAGGCAAACGAGTATGTGGCTCACATGATGGTAATTGATTACCGCCGCCCATGAACATCTGCAATACCAGAGGCATAGCATATGTGTTGCCGGCCTTTGAGAAAGGTGTAGGCTCTTTTCTTGAAGGTCCCTAAGTCGTATCGGTCTAGAAAAACCGCTGACGGCAGCACATTCCATAAAGTGCAAGTGTGTGGCAGAAAATTCCGCGAAAAATGCACTGTGGTGGAATGCCAAGCATCAAGATGGTGTTGATGGAATTTTTGACTATGCCATAAGGTTCAATGGTGAAATTCAGCAGCTGGATTAATCCAAAGCAGTACTCCATGTGCGGCCAAACCTGCGCCATATAAAGTTGCAGGCGGTGGCCCGGCATGAAGTACTGTCGTGCTCTACTGCTTGTGCCATAAGAGCAAACAATTTCCACTTATTAATGAAAACATTCTTGAACATCAAATGTCAATGACTGTCTTACCTTAAAAATTTAAGTATCAAGAAGTACAAAAGTTTAAGTACCCATAAAGACATGGAATATATGTATCAGCCTGATAAAGTCCAATGCAGGACATAGGCCTCTCCCATAGGGAGGAATTGTCATAATTGCCACACTTGGCAAGCGGATTGGCGATCTCAGTACCTACTGGACTACCTACTACTACCTACTACCAACTACACTACTCGCACGTCAGACACTGCTGGCCATCTTCACTCTATTTTGGTCTGATATTTTTAGAGATGGTTATCTGTTGGTTACCTTATAATATTCAAGGCTGTTTCCCTTAGTCGCCTCTTGCGACATCCTCAAGAAAAAAGGGAGTGGTAATATTCTTAAGCTGTTACCACACGAACCCAAGGAATATAGCAGCATTAAATAGAAGTAATTGATAAAATATTTTACATAATGGTTATAATTTGTTATACAGCAATAAATAATACTTTCTATCTACAATCTGCAATGATTAAAAATTTGTTTTAATGTTTTGAGAAATGTATTCATAATAAAAAGGAATATTATACATTAGCTCTATTGGAAAGTTCTATGGTATTGCAAAGAATTGGTTAAATCAATGAATTTGTATTATATGCTTTTTAAATTGAGGTTACACTGTATTTGTATACATTCATAGCATCTATTTCTTTATGTACGGTTCTAATGGTACAATTTAGGTATGCATCCGCATATCTAAATTAGTGTCGTTTTGGGACTTCTGGGAACCCATACTGGAGCGACCACTTTCGTTTGAGCTTTTGACCACTTAAATTAACTTAATGGGCTGGAAAAGTTATGAGTGACTTTGGCGTTAGATTCAATGCAGATATTTACTATGCATATACCGTACTCTAACCTGGAACGTATTATATGAACAAGCTTATAATTTTTTTCATAATATACTGAAACAAACTAATGTCAAATAATAATTGTTTACATTTCACTACGTTTGCTTTTACTAACCTTGTGCTCGTAATATTGCACTTTTACCGCGTCCTGCACTAGGTTTATTCCCTTGTCGTTTAAACATTGGAGCATTCTTTAACATATCAGGCAGTATAAGGAATCGTATCTTAGAACCTCTGATGTAAACATTCTCTAGTTGAGCGACACGACCATCACGATATGTTACAGTTACAAGGGTCATCTGACAATTCATATTATCCTCCGCTTCTATCAACTTTCCTCGGTAAACTTCGCCGGTAATTGTTTCACAAGTTACTACATGGCCTTCTGCTTCATGCAGTACTTTAATAGGAACTCCGATAGACATTTTAGTTAATATAAGATATTAAATTCTATATTACTAAATACAAAATATAAGTTAACCCGATGATGAAAACGGATTCAATTCAATATCTTGAAATTATTAGGGTAGCAAAACAAATAATGGCGGACACCAGCAGACCATAGAGTAACCAAAGCGGCAACAAGTAGGGATGTAATCTGTGATCGATTAATCAGACAATCGATTTTATGTCTGCGAAAATCAGTTTATAAACCATGTAATAAACTAAATCGGTTTAGTGAATTGAATGATTCAATTCAATTTTGTGATTTCAATTAGATGAATTCAATTTTGTCTGTTTTGATTTTACAATTTAATTGAATGTAATACATCTGAATTTAAAGACTACCAGATCACAAACTCAAACGATAATTATCCTTACGTGTTTCTATGCAATGATTATCCGTAAAGTTAAACAAGTGCCCCGATGATGTCACTTTTCTTTTTCACAGCTACTCTTTTCTTCGTGGTATTTAACACACGTTAAGAAAAAAACATATTTTATCTTTACTTTACAGTCTATGTAATACAAGCTGAGAGATCAATTTCTTTCATATCTATTTAAAAAAAAGTTACATTCTAATGCTTGGCTTTGTATTAATTGATAATGCGTCATTAACAAACTTTCAAAATATATTGTGTTAAATACTCCCGTCATCAACAAAGGGCATTGTAAACAATATGGTTATAAATCAATGACAGAATTATATCAGTTGTTATTATGTCTGTAAAAACAGCGCCAAATGAGTGTAGTAGGGTCATTATCATTTTGTAAGAACTATACGTCGTTACGCTGCTCTAATATTAAGTTCACGATAAGTAAGATAAGTTCAAAAGTCACGATAGCCGAGTTGTTGGTCTGATGGTCTGAATTTCGAGTCGAGAGACCCGAGTTCGATCCCCAGGTGGCAGTACCAATGAGTTTTTCAAAAACTTATGTACGAATTTCATCGTTGGCTTGGACATAAAGACGGCGACAGGCTCACCACCTGTCACGTTGTCCCGAAAATATCTTCGGTGGAAGGTGGGTCAAAGGGACTTAAATGTCTAGACTTGACCTCTGTCTACCCCTGTATTGGGATTAGCGTGAAGATATTTATATTTATTTTAAATATTAAGTGTCTCTATAAGTTTTCAAGTGTTTTATTTTTCATTCGATCTACATCTGTAACAATTGTTATTTCGCGAAATATATGTAGTCCTTGTTACATAACATATTTTTATTGTAATTCTTTTATTCCAATTTTCCTAAAGTCCAGAGAAGATCCCTTTTACTATAAAAACTGATTACAAAATATTTTGGCACTTTGTTTTCTTTGTAATGATTTTACATTATTAACATTGTAAATCCAGACTCGTTTTTTGAGGAATCGATATTTAAGATATTGCAACTTTAATCGCGCCTAATTTCCATAAACTTATAGTTCGTCTATGGTGCGATTTCTACAAAAAAAGTAAGTAATGTATATTACCGGTTCGGTCGGTTAATACACACTATTAATATATTTGTAATAAAATGAATATGTACAAGTGTACAACATCAAATAAAATAGAAAATAATGAAAGAGAAAAAAATGTCACAACTACCAGTGATGTTATTTTTGTCCCTTACCCATCTTAATTTTTTTTTCCAATGTCGGGGTTTAAACCCGCAACCTATAGTTTTAAAAGTTGGTGTCACTATCACTACTAATCTCGCTGTAGGATTGTTGCTTGAACTTTTCATGTTTACATTTTGTTCAAAATAAGTAAATAATCCATAAAAATTGTTATTTTATTTACTATGCAAATAAAGCAAAATTATGTGTTAACTTTGTTTTATTTGCATAAAGAAAAATTAACAATTATAACCCTAATAAATACATTATAACCAAAGAGAATTTAATCAATTCGTCGTATCTGTCAACAGCAACTGTCAAGATGTCAAGTCAACTATTTTACTTTTGTCTATGATTCGCAGTTGAAGTGGAGTTTGGTAGTTGATTAGTGATAGTGATAATATTTATTTTGTTTTTACTCTTCTTTTAACCTATTGTTGCAAAGATTTAAGCGCTCTTAGTGCCTAACCGCATCCAAAAAATTCTTGTTTCAAAAGTTTGAAGAATAGTGTGAGAGAAATGGGAAGTCATAACAGCCACGAAAAAGCTGGAGGTGAACAAGGAGGCAGCGGTTCCAGCACTCCTCGAGGCTCCCAACGGGGTACTCGATCAGGATCGAGCGGGGAGCTACATGAAAAACAGGAGTCTTCCCTTTCAACATCGTTGGTACCTGTTGAAAAACTTGCGAAGGTAACTTGCAAATCTTTATAACTAAACCAGCACACGGCAAGGTCATTATCAGGGTTATTACCTGTGTTTCCTTCCTGTTTGTTGGATTTTACTTTTGTTGTTATTAGTTATGAAGACGACAATGATACTACGAATAATAAGAATCAAACAATTTAAATTTTTATTTATAATTTCATAATGGATCGAGATATAATATAGATATTCTTTTCTGATTTGTATATTCTTTGAAAAGAATATGATGTATAGGTTGTTTAAACAAGTTGCTTACGTCTCCTACATTTTAACTAGAGGTATCAAATAGGACTGGCAATAGTATATTCTACCTGCTTTTTTTATGGGCTATTTTGGTATGTGGTAAAAATATAAAACAGAAAAAGTAGAAAAATCATTTTATTACTACAAATTACATAGATTCAAGATAACCAGCTAGAAAATAAAACATTAGAATAAAAAATTGTAAAAAAAACTGGCAGCTTTGGAATTGTAAATAAAGTATTTATCAGGGCATTTTAGGCAATTCATTATTGGAGGGATAAATAAAGTTTGGTCTATTCTATTTATTCTCACTGTTGATGAATATATATTACAGAAAATATCTAGCCTCCCATTACAAGGGGGGGTTGTGACAGGCTGTGACTATTTTTCCAAGACCATATGAGCAAATTGCTTGAAGAAGGCAGGGTCAAGAATACTCAAATAACTAGACTTTTGTGTGAAAAAAATTATGAATATGACAGAAAATCTGAAAATTATGATTGTGACACTTGGCAATCTTTTCTCTCTGGCTACCCTTTCAGGGACTATGGGTGAGGATATTTACTTTAATTTTAGTTCTTTTGGGGCTGAATGTAATAGCCACAAATCACTAAAGTGAAAGCGCAGGCGCTAGTAGTGACCAGTTCCATGTTATATATTATAAAATAATGCTTGGGTACAAGCTATAATAGTTGGAACAATGCTACCATCCACAACAAGCTATGAATACTATTCATCTGTTATTAACTCTTCAAAATACTCAGTTACATACCTAACACAAGTTAGGAATGTATAAATTGGTTATAAGTTCTAACAATGACATATTGTTGACACTCTAACTTAGTATTTTACAACTTGTCTTTATTTTTGCAACACCATAACAATGTTATCTAATGTGAATTATATTGTGATAACTTTAGCACATGATGGATTAAGACTTTCCAAAGATACATATTAGCAATTAGGTAATGTTCCTTCTGGCATCAATAAAAATTAAATCTGTAATGATTGTTAGTGAGCATCAAACAATTATACTTTAATAGGGTTGTCATATCCCTTAAATTTTATTTTCAAAATTCTATTGCTTGATAATAATATGGTTAGTTCTGTATAGTTTTTTTTTTTTTTAATTCTATTATTGGCCAATGTACTGATCCTCTGAACTCAATAATATTCAATATTTCAAAATTAATTAATTTTTTTATAATCAGGGTACAT